>CATIWF010005747.1:0-24272 GCA_949630135.1 Balakata baccata | reverse complement strand
TGGCCAGAGTGGAACTGTCATGAAGATGGTCTTCAATGACATGTCTAATTGAGTAATGAGTCTCAGTGACAAGATCTAAAATCACTTGGGCTAGGTGTGACGTAGTCAGTCTAGCGGGAGCTAACACATAGTCCATGCTCTGAACCAAGTGGGGTATAGAATGGTGAAAGGACGAGTTGCACATATTGTTGTCTATGGAAAGGTTCGTAGTTAAACCACTAACTTTCCGGTCAATTGGAGATCATGATGTGTTGCTAGATACCGCTCATGATTTGTTTAAATTATTTGATAATTTAAGTGGCCAACATAATCGGGTACCTAATGGGTCACACGCTTTGGAGATGTAAAAAATGAGTAAAATGGCTTAGGATGAGATCCAAAATATGAGAAAATTATTTTGAGTCGGTTCGCGATAATATCGCGAGAAAAAAATCGCTCGGGGGGTTGATGGGCCTGTACGGGACCGTGCGGGCCCGCACGGGCCTGGTAGGCCTGCCGATTGGCCTGCCAAGCAGGCCCAGGCGGGCGCAGCACGCCAATCGCCCCAAATCACATATAAATGGCCTAAATTGGCCATGGCACTATTCATGCCTCTTCATTTTCTCCTTCTCTCAATTTTGATCTACTTTTTTGATTTTTTTTTTGGATCTAAAAGACCCCAAAAGACAGAAACTAGACAAGGAAAAATTTTTGGGAGAAGAAAAATTTTTGGAGACAACAAGAAAATTAAAGAGTTTAATTTTCTTCTCATATGAACATACACCATTGCTACCACTTTGAGGTATGTTCAAGCTATCTCCCTAATGGTTTCATCCTCTCATCTTCGCGTGGATATTGTTAGAGACAATCCAAGATTGGATTGTTGTGGTTTGCTACAACCCAACAAGGTGAGATGTTGAAGAAAAATCAAGAAATTATAAAGGTATAAATTCTGAATTTTTTTTTGTTAAATTAGTTTTAATTGGCACATGAAAAATCATTTGATTCTGGTTTTGAAAATTTTTATTTTCCGCTGCGTTATATGTATGTAATACATGATCAAAACCCTTCACCTGGTACCTGGAACTCTATAGTAACAGAGGCTTTCTGCGTCAAAGAAGCACTTAGCTGGATTAAGGAGCTGCAGCTGCCGCAGGTGGTGATTGAGTTGAACTCTAAGACTCTGGTTGATGGCTTCCATAAGCAAGAAGATGATCTTTCTGAAATTGTATGCATTCTTCATGCTTGTAATATTTTAGCTCTCTCTTGTGATGGCATCAAAGTGGTCTTCGCTAGACGTCAAGCAAACCAAGTTGCACACGCTTTCGCTAGAGCAGCGTGTTCTTATGCTAATTCTGCCGAGTGGGATGAGGCTCCTTCATTTGTAATGCCTCTCCTGTGCAGAGATGTTTCTTTTGATTAATGGAATATATTTCCTTTTGCTTCAAAAAAATATATTAATTACAAATCGTTGTACTATATATAAAAAATAACAAACAAATTTACTAAAAAAAATCAATATAATTGTATTAGTAAATTGAGTTAATTTTATCATTTAATAATTTAATTTATTAGTAAATAATATTAATGATTCGTTAATTAGAAATCTAATTCTATTAGAACTGGGTAATTATGTTATATATATATAATAGATAGCTAATATTAAAAAGAAAGAAAAATATAATTTAATAAAAAATATTAAGAAGACATGGTAAAAAAAATATATAATGGATGAGATAATTTGTATATAATAAATAAATTAACAACTATAATAGACAAGATAATTAATATGTCAAATAATTTGGTATGGTCATTTTATATATAGTATTGATATAAAAATTAAATATAATTAAAAATCATCTTCAAATAAATTTAATATTAATATTATTTTAATTTGATTTATTTTATTTTATACAATATAATATTTTTATTACTTTATATAATATTTATATTAAATATTTTTCTATCAAAATATTAAATATTTAAATTATTTTATTTTATTAATTTTTAGTACTTATTAAATTAATTAGCTTAATTATTTAATATTATTGAGCGGTTTAATTATTTGTTATTTATTGTTTTTGACGAAAAGAATTTTGATATATTTGTAAATTATACTATTTTATTTTAATATAAATTTAATATTAATATTATTTTAATTTGATTTTATAATATTTATATTATTTTAAATATTTGTGTATTAAAATATTAAATTATTTTATTTTATTTTATTAATTTTATTATATATTAAATTAATTAACTTAAATATTAATTAGTAATAAAATAGTTTAATAAGTAATAAAAAATATGTTATAAGTAATGAATATATAATAACTAATTAAGTTCAAAATGATATACAATCAAAATATAAATATTGAACTTATAAGTAATGAATATGTAATAAACAATTAAATTCAAAACGATAAACAATCAAATTTTAATAATAAATCTATAAATTCATCACTATAATTTATCATACATTATTTATTATTACTAGAACCGTAAAGTATTTACTGTTTCTATTTTATATATGACTTTTAATAATGAACAAATTAGTAATTTGATAAAATTTGAGATAAACATGCACTCCTATAATTCACTATAAATAAAATATCATAATAAAAAATATATAAAAATAAAATAATAATTAATAATAAATTTAATATCTAATAATTACGTATGCATTTAATAAAAATTAGTTATCTTTAAAAGTAACAATGATTTAATTAATAATATAAGTATACAATACAGTTTCTTCATTAATTTGGCACTGACAGCAATATCCAGAGAAATTCCAGGTTCAATCTGTTCCTCTCTGTTCTCTCAAACATCCATTTGATGTTTCCCTATCTCTGTTTTTTTTATATGTATACTTTCTTTAAGCTTTGTGCTTGACATTTATATTTGTTTCATTTGTTGATTTCAAGCACGGGAAAAATTTTTTAAATCTATAAATTTTATAAAATTTATGGATTTTAAATTTATAAATTGTGAAATCTATGAATTTTAATAATTCTATTATTTGGTTTGATTATAAAATTTATGGATTGATAAAATAATTTCTTATATATTCATATTTGGTTTAATAACCATAATCCATTCATTTAATAATCAATTTCCAATTTTATCCCTTATTAATTATTTAAAATTAAAAAAATTATTTTTTTAGAGTTAAAAAAGAGTTTTAAAATATTATTAATTTATTAGAGATAATTTTAAAATAAAAAAAAAATTGGCAACAACCCTTTGTTGATAAAAAAAAAAAAGGTAAATTTTAGAATTTTCTACTTTAGAGGTAGAAAATCAAATTTCTAAAAAATAAAAAATTTTAATAGATAAAATTTTTTTCAAAATTCATGAATCTAAACATTTTTTAAATTACTAAATAATAAATTTAACATAAATTTATAAATTATTCAAAATCCCCCATTCAAAATCCTCTAATCCAATCCAAACATGGAATCATAGCCTACAGGTTTCCCGACCAAATCTACCTAAGAATTAAGAATTTCTAAATGTGAGAGAGAGGAATGCTAGACTGACATCAACAATTCTTTATATTTCATTTACCGATGATGTGAACATGCACAGGCGGTGCATCAAAGTCCTGCGTTCAAAAAAAATGGAACTCCTAAACATCAGATTGACACGCATATATGGCATGTAAGGAAAAATACTAAAACCGCTGAACTACACTCCCAAGGATTGCCACTTCTGGAGGATCCATCACAAAAAAGAATCAACCCACCAACACTTGATTGGGCAGGGGAAAGAAAAACCCTCAAGGTAAAATATCAATCTGGAATCAAAATAGAAAACCCCATACCTTCATGAAAATTAATTTTTCCAAATGTCTAAGTGCCTCAAAAATTTAGGCCAACTTTTAAAGTCTATAAACCACGACAGGGAGAACTCAAATCAGCTTTCCGCCATTTGTATCTTTGGCTCATGAAACTAGTCATGGCATCTCACTGATGTACAGAATTGTATGTCCACCATGACTCCATTGATTGGCTTTTCTAGTGCATTCGAGTTAGCCACAGGCATTTCTGGTCATTTTTCATGATGCTACATGATTCTCACTTGCTCTATAGTAAAACATCTTTTGTACATAAAACATCATGTAGCCTTGTGCAGCCCTCACAATGTTCTCATTGACTTGAGTGATCCAAGCATCATCACACTTGTACCATTGATTACTTAAGCGTAAATAAGTTACGTAATGGCCGGCATCAAGTTTACCTGTGTGCGTGACAACTGCAAACAACTCAAACTCGGATGACATTTCATTTGAAGCATCTGGTTCATCCCCATCGAAAGGGAAAATCCTGTTGCCAAACCGACTCCTCAAAATGGTAGAAGAAAGATAAGGTGCCATGTCCAATGAAAAAGGGAATTGCAAATAACGGTCAACCTTTCTCGACATTTTACGTATCGGGGAATGCTCAAATCTTTTGATGTGGAAGCAAGAAACCAAAGGAAGCTTTCTTATAGACATCTGTTTGAGAGACTCCTGTCTCACCTGACACTGTTGGCAAAAGAATTTTTGGTCAAGACCCAATCTCTCAGGTCTAGTAAACTGGTCCAAACAACCAATCAGGGTAGATATCCCACAGCTTTGGCTTGTATTCATGCAATCTGCTTCACCATTGCAAGGATGGTGTGTCTTTGTAGATGCTGGCTTTGAGGAACCCCCTTGGTGAGGTTCTAAATCCAGTGAGATATCCACGCATGGGTCATATGTGGTAGATGTGAAACCACAGGCCATACACATGACATCAGATCGCAAAATACCAGAAAAAACTCTATGAGCAATGCAACACTCGCCATGGCCTGCATTTTCACAAACATGGGATCATCAAGAAAAATCCATAGGAGGATGAACACTTAACAAACAAATTCCATCAAGGAATAAATTGAAGAGAATGCAACATCATATTTTGGAAACAAAACAAAGAACCAACTATAATCTCAATACACCAGCAGATGAAGGTGCATCTAGACCTGATAATATTCCTTATTTCTATTTAGTTAAGAGATTCCCATAAAAGTATGGCAATTGAAATTTCCAAAATTGTAAACAAGAATCTTATGCCAAATGTAAACCTAAGGCAACCTTCCTCATTGTCGTGGGACTGGATCAGCTTTGTGATGACCTAAGCATGACAAAGTTGGGATAAATATGAGAATTATGACAGGCGGGAATCCCTATGATGAAACCAATTAGGCTATGAAAAAATTGACTTACAGGAGCAAAGCAGATGAAATCATCAAGTCTGCATGTTGATGTTGAGAATTAACCCTAAATCTGGGAGCAGTTGGCAACTCCTAGGCCAGTAACTGAGACCTAAACCCACACCCTGCAGTTGAAAGTTGTGGTTACTAATTAATCTTTCAAATTAATTTGGATCATTTGATCAAAGAGAATTATTACAAACAGAAAACAGTGGGGGATTAACGGCTTAAGAGAACTTCAGGTGGTCTTCTTAAAGCTTTAGCATGTTAACCACCTTCATTCATGCTACTCACTCCCTCTAATGCCTCAATAAAAACCAAATGCAGGATGTGCTCTGAATCCCTCTAAGGTTCCCCTCATTTTTGTTATCATAAGGTTAGCCACTTTAAAACTGACAATACGAAATAGGACACCCAAACGTTACCAACACAAAGTGAACTAATTTAACATTAATAATGCTCCAGGCACTAAAAACATACACTAATGTCCAGCTATAATAGATCAGCGAATTGAAGTGGTCCCTCGAGCTATATTTTCCTACAGTGACAGTTCATGTCTTAAAATAAAATATTTTTTTTAAAAAAAAAATCATATCATCATTGCAAGATTGAGGAAGTTAGATCACTAATTCTTTTTATCAACTATATTTACTGAAACAATCATGTCTTAGAGAAGCTAATAATAGCAATAAGGGAACTTAAATTCCCAACAAGAAAATCAATACATACCCCCCCAATGAATGAGAATGAAATGGACTACAGTCTGATTTATTTAGACGCACAAAGAACAAATCAAGGCACCATCTCGGTGGTTACTATAGAAAACCTACTAAATACACTAGTGATGTAGATTATCACAATGTGGAACTGTAAACAGCAAATTCCACACGTGCAACACAGGACCAAAATTCAATTGACGGTTGCATTTTTTCTGAGAAACGACTTCTACAGTTCACATAAAGTAGCAAACAAGGTAGCATAGATATCTAGCAGAATGTGTCAGAAAAACAAAGGAACCTTGACTATGAGGTTTGCGGCGGTCCTTCTCCACCTTTTCATGGATCCCATCAAGCATGGAGATGAAAAATTCATGAGCATCCTGTTGTTCATAACTTGCCAAGTTAGAAGCGTGTTGCCACCAACTGCGATCAATACAATCCAAACCAAACGAAAGGGGGTAAAATATCGAGAAGATCAAAAACAAAATTTCTAAGCCATAAAAATCAGATCCAGAGTTAAACTAATTCCATGGATGTCTTATCTCCAAACGCTCTTATAATTCTACCTGTATAAAAACTTTGCAGGGCTGTAAGGGGTCCGATCACCGGAAAAAACAGCTGAAAACATTGCATCCATATCACAAGCCAAACACAACTTTGTATTCTTGTTGACATTACTATCACCATTACCTGCATTCCTCTTTCCACCACTGTTAGAATAGGTAACACCATTTTTCTGCTGACAATAGTACCTATTATGCCGATCGCTCAAGAAATAATTTCTCAACGGTGGCGTATGAAGCAATGCCTGAAGCACCGAGTTCATAAAGCAAGTGTTTCCCAGGTTATTCAATCCTCGCAAACCCCGCGGCATATCAGAGCCATAATCTAGCGGAATGGCGCCGCTCTCCATCAACACTCGATCCCGCATGTCGGGGGACCATGGCCGGTAATCGACTCTCCGGCGCTTGCGTAGATTTTCGGGTTTCGCCGATAGAATTGTGGCTGATTTGAGAGAGGTCGTTTGGGATAAGACCACCGCAGCGTCGAAATCGTGGTCGTAGACCTGATCGCGACACGCGCAGCAGAAAAGCTCCGCACGATCAACGTCCACGGCGATCTCATGGCCCGGCAACATGGTGGTGGCATGGGAAGCAGCGTGGGATTGTCCGGACGGCGCGTGGCAGTAAACTGCAGCGCATGCCACGCAAGCGTAGAGGCGGGGCCGCGAAGACTCTCCACAGGAGCAGCACCGAGGGACCTCCGATGGGTCCCGGCGTATGGCGGCGCGGCCACCAGGTGGTTTAACCCGGAGACAGTCTTGGAGGGCCCGGAAGGGCTTGGACCCATTCCGGGCACGGAACTCGGCTAGGTGGGGGCAAGGGGGAGGTACAGTCTGGCCGTTAAGTGGGTGATGCTGATGGTGATGGTGGTGGTTGATCTTTGATGACATGGATGGAGTTTGGGGCTGTATGATGGTGGATGACGGTGGAAACCCTAGATTTGAAGAACAAAAGCTTCATAGATGAGAAGGTGAACGGCTGAGATTGAAAGAATGGGAGTGAAGGAGCATGGATAGTGATGAGGATGAGGATATATTGGTGAGAGATACTAGTAAATTGTAGAAAAAGAAAGTGTCGTGTATTCTGTTAATATTGTTGGAAATTAGATCCTATGATATGATATTGAACCGGTTGGAACTAAGTTTTCTTCACAGCTTTTCCCAAGTCTTTCTTTTTTAACTTTCCTTTTCTTTTAATTTGCCTTCCCAAAAGGGGATGAATTAAATACAACGTGAACTCTCCATCATAAATATTAAAAAGAAATTTTCAAAAATTGGAAAAAGTGTTAAAATATTTTTAAAAATATCAATATTTAAATATTTTTTAAAAAATACTAAAATTACTTTTTGAAATTTTAAATATATTGTTGCTTAAAGTATATTCTAGTTGACTAAAATATATTCAAGTTTATCCAAAAAAACTGATCTAGAATATATAAAAAGTTTATTTATAGTTTATCCGAGTATTCTATCCAAACTATATCGAAATATACTCAAAATATATTTATGTTCAGTACGAGCGTGCTATTTAAATTATATCCAAAATTTATTCAAAATATAATTATACTTAGCGCAAATATGTTGTCTCAAAAATTTATTCAAATTATATTTAAAGTATACTCTTACACTGCACAAACGTACTATCTCAAGGCAAGCATTGATATCTTCGAAAACAAAATATTAAAAAAAAAAAGTAAAATTACTATGATATGATTTGAACCGGTTGGAACTATGTTTTCTTCACAGTTTTTCTAAAGTCTTTCTTTTTTAACTTTCCTTTTCTTTTAATTTGCCTTCCCAAAAGGGCATGAAGTAATGAATTAAATACAACGTGAACTCTCATCATAAATATTAAAAAGAAATTTTCAAAAATTGAAAAAAGTGTTGTTGTAATGAATTAAATATCGATATTTAAATATTTTTTTAAAAAAACTAAAATTACTTTTTGAAATTTTAAATATATCAATGCTTAAAGTACATTCAAGTTTATCCAAAAAAATTAATCTAAAATATACCAAAAGTTTGTCCAAAATTTATTCGAGTGTTCTATCCAAACTATGTCGAAGTATACTCAAAATATATTCATATTCAGTATGAGTGTGCTATCTAAAATTTATTCAAAATATACTAATATTCAGCGCAAGCATGCTGCCTCAAAAATTTATTCAAAATATACATAAATTTTACTTTTATTCTGCATGAGTGTAATATCTCAACGCAAGCATTGATATTTTTTAAAACAAAAAATTAAAAAAAAGAGTAAAATTGAAAATTGGAATTAGTAATTATAAAAACAAAAAAAGATGGTATTTTTAAACTAAAAAATCGTAAACTGTGAAAATTTTTCAATTTTAGACTCGTTTTAAGAAATATCAAACTTTCTATTAGAATTTAGAACCAATAATTTTATGCATAATACAATGAGATATTTGACATGTTTAACATGTTATAGGGTCATCGGGTTAAGGTCCAAGCCTATTATAAGAATTGAAGTCCAAATCCATAAAGATTTAGAACATATGTTCACGAAGAGTTAGATACTTGAACAAGAAATAGTCAAAATAAAATCCCTAGAGAATAGGAGCACTACAGATACAGTTGGCAACAAGTAGCAAACTAGGAAAAAAAACGTGGATATAACAAATATAACATCATGACATTATAGCAGTTAGAAAAAGTGAAGCAGTTATTAAGAATGTGGAAATCATGGGCAACAGTTAATTTGGCTCTGATATTATAAAAGAGAAGACCGTTCACATAGTGCCAATCACGAACCAATCAACCAATAATCATCATCAAACACAGATCAAACAACTCAGTCAATAAAATTTTAGAAAATTTCAACTAACATCAGTCTTGTTTAGCAATTAGCTTCAATAATCTCAACTTTTGTTTAGCTTCATTGTAGCTCGTCAATATCATTTTCATCAGTAAATTATTTTCTTTAGCATTCCCTTCATTTAAGATTTATTTTCTCTAAGTCTTTATTGCTCACTATTTCATTTCATTCATTGTCAATATTTTTCATTCGCTTTTCATTAGCACAATCAAATTTAAGTGTGCTGTCAAGAAAACTTAAAAATTTACAATCATTTGATCAAAAAGTCATTAGGCGCAATTTTTATTTTAGTTTGAAAAACTCTTAAATTTTCCCAACACGGTCGCACTAATTTTCATTTTTGCAACAACATTATTTTTTGGATTTTTACATTAGATTTTTGTAGCTTTATTGGGTTGGGGCCTAAGCCATTACAATAATTGATGCCCAAAGTCCATGAAGGTTTAAAATCCATGTCTATAAGGAGTAAGATATTTAGGCAAGAAGCAGTCAAAAATATAATTTCTGGAAAATAAGAGCACTACAAATATTATTGCTCAGAAGTGGGAGAAAAATGTGGAATTAACGGCTAAAATATCTAGCACTTAGAGAAAGTGGATATCATGGCAACGATTATTTTGATCTTAATGCTATAAAAGGGAGAGCACTCATAGAGCAAAAGGACACAATTATCTTCAAACACTCAGCAATAACTCAATTCAACTCAAATTTTAGCAAATTTCAACCAAGCATCAATCTTGTTTTAGCATTAGTTTCAATCATTTTGATTTCAATTTAGCTTCATTGTAGCTTGTTAATTTTATTTTCATCAGCGAAATTATTTTTCTTCAAGCTTTGTCTCTATTAAAAATTTATTTTCTTTGAAGTTTCAATAGCTCACTAGATTGATTTTTCATTGCTGTCAATTATTTTCACTTATTGTCAATCTCATTAGCAATTAAATTTAAGTACACTATTAAGGAAAATTAGAAATCTACATTCATTTGATAAGAAGACAATGTGCAATTTTCATTTCTAGTTTGGAAAATACTTTATTTTTCTAGCACCATCGCATTTTTATTTTTGTAGCTAGCAATATTTTTTGGCACATTCAGTGGGACCTGTTCGGTTGCTATTACATGTCTATTGAAACTAGAAGTAAGAAAGCTATGAAGTCTCAAAATATGTTGTTCCAATATAAGAATATGAAAGAAGAGTTCCGCTCATAGTGGAACAAATTGAGAATCTCACACTTCCTCAGCATGCTGAAGAGTCCATCTGGACTGTAGGTATAGGTAACAGTTCACATGCCAACGTTTCTAACTTCTCTGATATCGTTGATGGAGGAAATCGTTTAAAAATTTGAAACTAGTATAACCAAGTATTTGAAGTAGGTGACTGAACAAACAAAAAATTAGGCTAGAGCTATTGTTGAGGAGTTGACTCAATAGTCCACCTCCTAGAAGAAATTAGCAACTGCAATCATGGAAGAATCAAAACAACAAATGGTTACGCTCAAGCAAGACTTTGTCCCTAGGCAACCATCTGATCATCTCGAGGGGCAACTGTAATGTCAGCTAATTTGGACTCTAAGTCGTAAGTGTCATCGTAATAGATATGCCAAACTAGTCGAATTCGAAGTTGGAACCACATAAAAAAAGAAAAAAATAAAATAAAATTTTAAATTTGGAATCTTTTGAAAAAAAATAAAAATATTTAAATAAAATAAATTAGTTGCGAATTAAATGGAAGCAATCTAATAAAGTTAATAGAAGAAATATTAAGTGATGAAAAATTAAGTAAATATGTAATTGGAAAATTGAGTATTTGGGTGTTACATTTGTCATAATCTTTTCTAAATATGTAAAATTCTAGAAGTTTATAATTATTTAATATCCTACCACCATATATAAGAGAAGTCTAGAAAATTTTTTAGAGTTGTTGCCACCAACACAGTGGCCTATAAATATGGCCTTTGCTTATTGAGTCATTAAGAGGTAAGTGAGAGACAATGTGTTGTAAGAGTGCGAGTGAGGTGATAGCGCACAAGTGCGGGTGTGAGTGTGTCAAAGTGTTTTGAAAAAAAATTTCTATTTAGTATAATAAATATTAGTATTTTCAATTTAGTCCACTCAACTATGTTACGTATGTGTGTATGTGCATATGTATATATGTTATGTGTGTGTATGTGCAAGCATGCATGCGTGGGTGAATTTTAAATAATAATAATATATTTGGAAATATAATAACTTGTTGAAATTGGGATTTACATATTTGCATAGAAAAAAATGGTATCTTGACCGATAAATGTGACCGTAAATTAATAGTTTTTTATGTGTATAATTTAATAAATATCTACTGTGTGAGCTATTATTAACTGTCGTTTGATTTGAATTTTATATACGTTAATAAAGAAATAAAAAACATGATAGATGATAATTATATGAGTTAAAGATTTAAGCATGCATTGATAAATTATAGGTAAGTGATCATATATTAAAATGAATTGTCTATATGAAAATTGTGAAAAACGTATATAGAAGCTCATGATTTATACCCGGACTAGAATAAAGTAGACATGTTGGCATGCCAATTGGAAAATTTTAAGGCACAAACAACGTCGTATTATTGATATTTTATAAGTACTAATGCACCGGATTTGATACATAATAGACGCATAGTGTCGAAATATGGCGATGTAGGTGCCAAGTTATTTACTGTGAGGCTGCATCAGCAGTTGTATCCCTTATGTCTTCCTAGTTCTAATCTAAGGTATTAATGGGTAGAAAGATAAATAAATATATAATTTTATTAGAAAATCAATATGACAATTAGAATATGGCACGTAACATCGTCTAACTCTACTGTCGTATGGTAGGGCAAGGGGGTGTTACAGCAAACTCTTCGAGATCAACTATAAAGCAGGTGACTTCCACTACTTACATCAAGGTGAGGCAAGATATACTCCTCCTCACTTCAGAGAAGAAAGGACTTCAGCCCTTGGGGTCGGAGATCGTACTAGTACTAGAACCACTGTCCAAAGGTTCTTTACCCACACCAATCCTAAAAATAAACCTGGAGTATATGGAGAACCACTACCCTTTGCTAGAGGCTCAAAGGGTAGTAGCTCACATGTGCCCTATAAATTAGGTATGAATAAGGAACAACAATATCCTTTGCCTTTTATACAGATATACGCACCAGCGCCATCACCAACGCTAGCACTAGTGGACATAGAGGTAGTAAGGGAGGAGGTTCAAGAGCTATATGGGCCTGGCCTCAGACAAATAGGTCGCCTTGAGTTCCACAAACCTTATCCAAATATGATTGATCGGGAGAATCCCTACCTAAGAGGATATAGGATACCTGACTTCATACTTTTCTCTGGAAAAGATAAGCTATCAACACTGAACACATAGCCGGCTTCATTGTTCAATATGGAGAGTTAGCCAATTATAACAATTTCTCTTGCTACATGCTTAGGTGGTTTTCTAACTCCTTAATAGACCCTGCTTTTACTTGGCATGCTACTCTTTTTAGGAGTTTTATGCTAACATGGCAAGAAATGGAGAGACAATTTTATATCTAATTCTATAGAGCAAAACCAGAGATTTGTATAGCTGAGCTTTCCAAAATTTATGCAGAAAGGTGGAGAGACTACCAGTCTCTTCATTACAAGATTCAAAAAGATGAAGAATCGATGCAAGATCAACTTACCTAAGATGATGTAACACCCACCCCTATAATAGGAATATATCCCATTATACATATGGAGTGCTACAGGCCTAGGAGGTTAAATTATGACCAAAACAAAATTTTTTTAATATATTACCACACTCATTACTTTATGTGAACGTATATGCATATCGGGTTAGCTATATATGTCTATATATATCACCTCAATGTGACATTAGCCTTTATGATCCCGTTAGATCATAATCATATATTGACATGGGGCATATCAAATCCTTAACTCATTTATCATAACTACGTCAAGTTATGTCATTATTACATCATATTTCATAAATTTGAATTTAATTGACTTGATTAATTACAACCCATCTAATTAATACCAAGATGAATGCACACACACACACACACATATATATATATATATATGATCGCCTAAATTGGGTCTACATGGTCTCTTCTGCATGAGCTTAGTCTTTTCCGCTGCCAACTGCTACATCTACTATCCATTGGCTCCTAAACCTGTGTGCGTAAAAATAAGACGCTAAACTACTCATAGTTTAGTAAAATACAATAGTATGAAAATTGTAACTTATAATCATATATTTCATGGTAAACTCGAATAACAATTTATATGCGTACAATGTAACTGTTGGCTGCACTAGCGTGTCAATCACATTCTATGTCTACAACATTATACTAACTCAATTCTGCATAAGTTAACATGTGTGCCATTTACATAAATCAGAAAGTCATATAGAATAACAATTTATATGCGTACAATCTAACTATTAGCTGCACTAACGTGTCAATCACATTCTATGTCTACAACATTATACTAACTCAATTTTGCATAAGTTAGCATACGCGCCATTTACATAAATCAAAAAGTCATATATATATATATATATATATATATATATATGCTTATATTCACGTTTACTCATTCAATTCTGTATTTTGTATTACAGAGTTCATTTTTATTATTTTCGTTTATATCAATCACAACTACATATTGACCTCTCGGAGGCTCTGGTGTATACCGATTACCATATAATGTATTGACCTCTCAGAGGCTCTATCGTATATTGATTACCATATAACGCATTGACCTCTCGGAGGCTCGAGATTTCAAAATAAGATATGTATAGACTGTAGCAATCTCCATACGTGTATACTGGTTGTCGGCTATGGAATAGACTTGTCGCAAGCTTAATTCTGAAAACTTGTTTTATAGGGATTTATGATACCGTTTGACCCTAGGAGGTGCATCAACAATTCCTCCCCAAGAGGTGTATCACAATTCCTCTTCATGCTTTCATAGTTCTTGGGAGGCGTATCACAATTCCTTCCTCATCTTTTCTATTTGTCAAGGACATATAATTTATTACACATTTCATTTTCAATCAACATTTCTTACACACTAGGCATAACCCTCTCATTAATATCTTCACTAACATCATAAATTCATATAATAATATTCATGTCATCATGCATCTTGATCACATTAATACATTTTATAGCATTTATAGTTCAATCATAATTCAAGCAGTCATAATATCTCATTAATTTGCAATTCATGCATAATGGTCGCAACATGCCATAAAAGCTATGGTATCAAAGTATACAAATTCCAAAAGTTTTCTCCAAGTGGGGGACTTACCTCTTTTAAACTATTCATTCTAAGTACCTTAAGTGCCTTCATCAAACTTGAGCATCTATCACTTTGTCAATTATCAAATTAGGCATTAAGTCTAACATGCAACTAAATTAGGCTCATGACCCCACATTCATATGTATATACATCCATTTTACAAATTTACAATCATAACTTTACATTATTATTTCAATAACCCCTTTTATTTTCGTGTTACATATCTATGCACTACTATTTCCTCTTTTGAGGCCCAATTATTCCCACTTCTATCATTGTTGATTCATTATGCGTTAATTATACTAACTAATTAAGCAAGAGTTTATTTTCAGAGAATGAGTCTCATTTCTGTTTCACTCATCTTAGTTTATGTTTCTACATTACTAATAGCCACATGGGTAAATTCAAGTTCTAAAGTTCACTTCTTGTTCATTAACGTTATTTATCATGCCAATAAGTTCTTAGGCAATATAGCATGTTACTAATTAATTGGAATCACGGTTTATGATGCTCACACCATCATCGATTTATCGAGCTATGGGATCAACAAATATATGTTTACTCATTTCAGATTTGAGTGCATTGAACACATCAAAAACACGTTATTTCATTGTACTTAGTCTTAGATTTCATTCCTTTATACATCATTTGTAGCCCATATGCAAAATCAATGTACTAAATATTCTCATTTATATCTTAGTTACCGATCATTTCTAGTTAACATGCCATTTAAGGAGCTAAAGAATGCCAATGTGATTTTACCTCTTATGGAGCCACCTCAAATCCAAGCTTTTAAGCTTGCCTAACCTTTTTTGGTGGTAATTCCACCTTCCAAGGTACCAACTGTATACAACCATAACCAAGGGTCAACATTAGCTATTCAAAGCTATATAAAGCTAGGTAAACATGAACCCAACTCAAAACCCTTCAAGTTAGGACTTTTCTTTCTTAAATCATGTTAAAAACGTGTTACCCAACTTATAATAATCTTAAAGAGAGTTTTTCCCTCAAGAAAACTCAAGATCCCCTCTCATCCATACCCATTTACGAATGGGTTTCAACCTATTTTGGTAGACTATAACAAACCACTATTAATCAAGCAAAGAGATGAGGAAGTGTGTTTTCTTACCCCTAGAAGGTAGAAAATGAAGCTAACTTTGTTGGAGAACTCGGACTCCCTCAATTCCAAGTTCTCGCCTTCTAACTCTTTCTTTTCCCTTGGCAAATCTCCCAAATTCATGCTCAAATCTCGATATTTGATACTAGATCTTGTGTTTGGAGGCGTAAAACTCATCAAAACCGATGTGGGAGATAGAGTTTCTGAGGATTGGAAGTGTTTCTAAGGCTTTTCTTAAGTGGGGACTGATATAAATGATTTTATAACCAAAAGAGAGAGAACATGAGTATTTGTATATGTGACACAGAGCACAGGTCATGCTATGTGCCCTAAAACTCTTTGTCCTGACACTGTATGGGTCGTGCACAATGTCTCTAACCTTATCTCTTGCACATGTCGCGCATCATGCATAGGTCGCACATAACGATTTTGATCACATGCTATGCATAGGTCGTGCACAACCCTAACTTCACTTTTTCTCTTATTTTTCATACCACTAACTTTTTAAACACCCTCGAATGATTATAATAACTACTAAGCCCATTTTGTAGGCGTGACAGATGAAGTATGTCAAAATGGCCTAGAAAGGCCATGACATAGAGCTGAGGCAGAAGTTCCAAGGAATAGAGTTTAGAGATTTTTATGAAATGGCTGCCAAAATATCTAAGTATGAAGAGTTCCTCAGAGAGAAAAACCCCAAAAGGAAAGAGTTATAGGCACATACTGTCAAGAGATAATACATAAAGTTGCTACATCTTACTTGATTAACACATTCCTATATATGCCCTATGTTAGGAGTGAGCAAAATCGAATCGAAAATCAAACCAAACAATATTAAATTTGGTCGACTCGTTAGGTTTTTTCGGTTTGGTTATCTCTAAAACTTCAGTTTACTCAATTCGGTTAAAAATGTTGAAAAACTTATTAAACTGAACCGACCGAACTTATATATATATATATATATATATATATATATCTCTTTTATAAATTTTATAGTAATTAATTGTAATTTTTATATGAAATAAAAGAAATTATAGTTTATAATAATTAGTTTTATTATATGATAGTTGAAAAAATCATGAACTATGATAATTTATTCTAATTTGTGTTAACTAATGTCAATTTTATGGTAATTAATAGAATTATGATTATTGATTTTAATTTATGTTAATTTACAAAATTTTAATTTTAGTTTATGGTAATTTATAAAGTTATTATAATTGATTTTAATTTTTTATAATTTGATAAAATAAGGTAATAATTATAATTTATATTAATTAATAAATTAATTCACAAAACTAATTAAACCGAACTGAACTAAACCGAAATATTTCAGTTTGGTTCGATTTTCTCATATATATGTTGGTTCGGTTCATTTTATTGAAATTCAGTTCGGTTTAAAACTAAATCGAACTGATGCACATTTCTACCCTATGCTAGTGAAGAAAATTTCAGACTTATGGAAAAAAAAAACGAAGCCTCAAACAATTAGCCACAACATACTTTTGAAGTGCCTAAGACTGAAGAGATCTTTGATTTCTTGGTCAAGGAAAAACTTATCAGTTTCCTCTTAAGTACCAAGCACCATCCAAGGAGAAACTAAGGAGTAAGACCTACTGTAAGTATCACGACTCATGAAACTATATCACTAACTCTTTTTGGAGTTTTAGAAATGTGATATAGGATAGAATTAATAAAGGGATACTTAAGTTCCCTGAGAAGGAGGCCATAGTGATTAAAGATGATCCAGTTCCCTTTGTAGCTTTAGTGAATACAACAACTTTTGACCTTAGATTCTAAGAAAAGAAGAGGGTTGAAAGGTTATCACCTAATCTAAAAACTCGAAAGATTTAGGTTTCTAAAGAATTCTCATGCAGGAAGACCCAAGGAATCAAGAAATCAAGCCTACTTGAGGCTGATTCTTGAAGAAAGGGTGTTAAGGAGTAGACACTCACCAGTATGTTCAGGGAGAGATAGGGTTGTTCCAATCCTAAATTCCATAAGGCAGTAAGTTCCTGAAGAGTGCCAACGCTCCATGAGGCATTAACCCCAAAAGTAGTAGAAAAATGTTGCTTACTACGAGAACATTTGTGGTGCCACCTCCAGTACCAATAAGTTAAGAATGGCACCAAGTCCAACATAGGAAATTCCCCCGTAAACTAATAAGTACTCATAAGAGGAGGTGAAAGAGGCAGAGGGCAGCTGAGAAAAGGGAAGCGGAAGTAGAGAATGGACCGACTTAAACAGCCTCCCTAGTTGCTCTTTAAAGACAGAAAAGAAATGTACTGAGCTAAATAGGTTTTTGTTTGTTAATAGATCTAAGGGCTACTGAATCAATAAATAAAATATTCATGTTACTTTATACCTATGAAAAGTAGGCCCTGGAGTCACTCTTCTTTTATTTCAATCAAAGCTCAGAAATATTTCACAGTATAAGTCATCATCAAGAAAAATAGAAGTTGACTTAGTGCACTTTAATTCATCAATGAAAATGTATGGTCGTGGTTCCTTCTGTGGTAGTGTTCAGTGATTTCTATCATCAATTCAATATATCAAACATCAAGAACAACAAATCTACTCATTGAGCCGCAGCTTCAAGGTAAACAAGGCTTATCATCAACATCAACTAAAAGAGAGGAATTTGAGACATTACCTTAAGGAGGAAGATGTCATATGTCTTTAAATAGAAAAAAGAAAAAGTCCCTGCATCTCTAATGCCACCAGCAGCCGATGCGCTCACCAATAGCTAATGCTTGGCTACTATTCACGCTTACTAATAGTCGATGCTTACTTCACTTCAGCAGCTGCACTTTAACGTTCTTTACATTAAATATTCACTAGTTACAAGCAAAACCTAGTAAATCCTAAACAATCCATAAACCGAATTCCCCACTAGGATTCAGGCCAAAAATCTTTCTTTTCATCACCCATCACCTAACAAAACCTAAATTTGCAAGTTTCAGGCTATAACATATTAATTTCAACCTAGAGACTAAGCAAGCATTAGGAAAATTTATCTTCATTCTTCAAGAAAATCTCACCATACCCATTCCATAGGCCAAATTAAACAATTTCATGCCAAAATTTATCACAAACAAGTTCAGAAAAATTCTTTGCCAAGGAAAGTCTAGTCCTATCACACAAACAAATATCCTCAGGGCACTAACATAGTATCAAGGATGAGAAAGGATTGGAAATTACCTTTAAGCTTTCTCCTAGTGTATACTTTGGGAAGGAATTTTCCAACAGAGAATTAATCACTATTTGCTGCGAGACAAGAACACATGGAAGAAAAATCACCAAGACATATTTAATCATATTTTTCAGCAACCCATGAAGCCAAAGGAGAAATTAAAGAACTTACTTATTGAAGACTAAGCACCAAGAGTACAGCTAAACATATTATTGTGGCTCAGGGGTGCCTCACGCATACTCGGTTCCTTGCACACTGCAGTTGGGTCCTTGGTGACCCATGTCAATTAGGTATCGTAGAGTGAATTTTTTTTTTTATGGGACTCATTCAGCTTGGGTTTTGGTGAGGAAGGGCCAATGTTTGAGTCTCTAATTTTGGAAGGTTTTGCATCATTCTAGATTAATAGGAAGGTGGTAATGTGTGTGCAATGGCTTTTGGGCGTGGTTCTCATTGTTGGGATTTCAGCCGATGGTGGAGATCAGCTCTTAGTGGTTCTAAATAGTATAGGCTTCGACTGATGAAGATGGGTTACCTTGACTCTTTGGTTTCTCTTGACTGAAACTATGAAAAGGAGATGGGTTATGGAAGATGAAGGGGTTGAAGAAGAAGAGAAGAAATTGAATTTTTAGGAACTGAATTTGGAGAAGAGGAGGGAAATTTAAATTTGAATTTAATTGGAACTTTCTCTTGAGGAATGAGTTTCTGACTTTTCAAATACTCTATTTTTTTTCTTTTTTCTACCTTTGGAATTCTAGATCTATAGAGGAGAAGATGATAAAGTGAAGAGACTTGGAGAGTTTAGGAAATTTATTTTCATACAACTATGGCCTATGGCTACACTATGTGGGGGGCAATTGTTTACATCATATTTTTGTAGGTCAATTGGGTTGAGGCTCAAGCCCATTATAAGAATTGGAGGCCAAGTCCATGAAGATTTAGAACCATGTCCATGAGGAGTCTGATACTTGGGCAAGAAACAATCAAAATAAAATCTCTAGAGAATAGAAACATTGCTAATACATTTGGTAAGAAGTTGCAGACTAGGGAGAAAAACGTGGATCAAAAAACAGAGAAATAAATTCAATATATATATATATATATATATATATATATATATATATATATATATATATATCACAAATTCAATATTTTTACATACAAATCATGCAATTCACACACAACACGCATTAAGGCGAACTAAAACGCGTCTATGCACCTCAACATAGTTTTTTCCAAAAATTCTAAAATATGGAGTTTGTCTACTTTTATAGCTCTTCTACTTGTTAAGGACCTAACTTGTAAATATAATTGATTTAACCTTGTTAGATTTCATATTCTTAATTTAGTTTAAATAAATAACTAAAATTTTGCCAAAGTGACAATGTGATCTTTTAGAACTTTTGACACTATAACTTTTTCTATATATGTCTAATTTGTGTAATTCTTATTTTTAATTAAATTAACAAATCATAATATAACATGTTAAAATTTCATAATTTTTAGAGTATTACACAATATTTGGTACAATTCCAAATTTTATCTGTCTTATGCCCTTAGGTAGTTTTAAGATACTAACTTTAAAAACTCATATCTTTCGATATGTGCATTATATTATTGTGAAACTTTGTGAAAACTTAGACAGGATAATTTGAAATATTTTTTATGTTTATAACTTTTATCTATTTGGTCTCTAAAATCCTTATTTAATAGGGATAATATAATTGATCTAGTACAAGGTAACTATCCAACTAGTATCTCTTCTTCTAGTTATAACTCACAAAATACATCATATTATAAGATAAAACTTCTACTGGAGTTTAGCTAATATATAATCCTAAAATTTTTATATTTGTCACTTTGATTGATTCCATTTATAAATAGCTCAAAATTAAGTACGAAATTACCTGAGTTACACAAGTATCAGAAGCAGCTCAATCAAGTGAACAACCATGATTCATTTCATAATAACTCAGCCAATACAAGAGAGATTTATATGAAATTTGGTGCCCAACTAGAGAACACATAAAGCTATAACTTTAATGTTTTGAGTTTCCTTAAATTAAGCCTTAAGATTATCAAAATAAACCAAAACAATAGGATATTTTGTTGATACTCCTACATAAACTAGTCTCAATCAATTTCATATCTCTTTCTATATACTAAATCTCACAAAATTATCTATATAATCATAAATCTAAAACATGAATCTACGAATTTCATGTTTAATATTTTTTTGGAATAAGTTTTTATAGGCATCAAAATTGGTACATAATATACTGCCACAACACAATCCTAACAGTTTCAAATGACACTCAAACAATTGAAAGAAGATTGCTTACCAAGAACAAATTAATTTAGAGTGAATTTAATGCGAATCTTTGGTAGAAAGATTATATATATATATTTTGTACCAATCTTTTTATTATTATTATTATTCTTATTATTACTATATTTTTACATATATCTAGTTTCACTAGTCGTTACTAAAATATAATTTAACCAAATTAAATATGTCCATCAATTTAATTTATTTTAATTTATAATTTAATCAATTATTAAATTTTATTTCTAATGTCTTCATATAGTCTCTATATATATCACTCGCATTTATTTTAACTAGATCCTAATTAGCGGACATTACACAGCATCATGTCCAAACACAATGTAGATGATCGTGCTTTCTAGAAAGATGACAGAATACAGGAAAAATGTTTTCCATTACAGAATAAGGAGTATGAGACCCTCATGCAACATAACCACTTTGAAATCCTAGGCTAGTTGAAAAGCTGAATTTAAGAAATCAACACAAAACTGAAACCAAAACAAGGTGCATACATAAGGCATACCTATTTCTGTCATGGCTCCCCCCATTGCATCATATGATATTTTATTAAGATTGACATTGATACATTCCCAAACCATTCTCAATGCATATCCAGTATCTTATCCCTTCTTTTCCTTGAAGAAAATGAAGATATAATACAAATTTCACTCACAGGAATACATTTTTAAATTGGTCGTTTACGCACAAACTATCAAGCCCGCCTCCTTTTGACGGGATTGCAATACTTCTAACAAATAATATTCACAACTCATTATAAAATTCAGAATCTCATTTACATAAAACTTCTAATCTGATGTATGTCGTGAACTACTCAAGGAGTAATTATATTCATAAATTTCCTCTTAGCAAATGCCAACCACCATTTGTTCGGAGTCCCATTAGGTCTATATGCTACACTCAGTAATCTGCCGCTTGTCTCTTCCCTTGTCTGCTTCAGGTAATCTCTGAACAGCTCTGCAAGTAAGAATTTGAAAACACATATAACCAAAGGATTTTAGTTCACAAAAAATTACAAGTAGTCGGTTCAGAACATGGAAAACACAAAATTAAAACTCACTCCCAAAACCAAGGACCCCAATAGCATGAACATTCAGAATTATGGTCTCATATCAATTCCTGTTAAAGTTTTTGAAACTACTATTCTTTTTATGTTATTACCACATTATGTTTTGCCCATAATACATAGATAAGACATTGTTATTAATTTAATATGGTTAGTCTAGAAGACACTTCATTAATAATGGTATTGATATGAGAAGGCAACATTTATTATTCAAAAGTAAATTGTATCTGTAAATACAAACTATTCACTATCATATGGACAACAGAAGCAGCAAACAAGAAGGGCATATTATTGGCCTACTTCTGTAAATATAAAGGGTAAATTATTAATATACCCCTAAGGTTTAGTTGAATATGCTACTTAGTCCCTTCATTTTTTAAAATACATTATAAAGTCTCTCAGGTTTAGTTCCAATAGCTAAAAAGACATTCTATTACTTTTGAATAAAATATTTCGTTAGTCAACTAAAAAATACCAAAAATATCATTATTTATTTTTTGATAATTTAAAAAATACAATGTTAAAAAAGAATGACAAATTTGACATTTTGATATCAAGTTAATGACATTAAAAAATTTTTTATATATTTTTTGGTATTTTTTAAAACAAAAAAGGGCAAATTTGACATTTTGTTTATATATAATGGAAAAAAATTAATGAAATGACTATATAGTATATTAAATCAAACCTAAGGGGCTTCATAATATATTTCAAAAAATAAATGGGCCAACTAGTGTATTCAATCAAATCTCAGAAGGGTTATAGTAATTTACCCAAATATAAATGGGAGAAAAATTGAGCTTTACTAACCCTATATTTAGGAGCAACAAAGAAACTGAAACAAAAACATTAGTTAAAGAAGTTACTGCAATAAATTGATAAACAAAAACAGTTCAAGTATTCAAACCAAAATATCACCTAAAAGAACTGATTATATGATTTACAAAACCAGTAAAGAAATCATAGAGCCTACAGAAGCATAAATGGCAGCATAAGACAAAAAAGGATTGTCAATAACCTAAATACACTCCCCAAAATTAACATAACAAGGACATGAAGGAGCATTACCTGCTTCCTTTTGAGATTCAGGATTCACAAAAAGGCCAGGAAAAGGAAAACCGGATTCTCCAGGCACAGGAACATTTTCAAGACCCAAATTAATGATTGCCTTTGTCCCTTCAGCCAAAGTTCTGCATCCTTCAAGCCTCTTCAAAGCCACATTGATATAGAATGTCAAATAAATGAGAAGCTTATCTGCTGGGCTTTTAATATCAAAGTTTCTGAAGAATACATTGGCACGAAAGAATGTGATTGCTTCATCAACAATATCAGTTCTACCTGCATAAAACCATATTTCAATATCCATACCCTGACTTTTTTATTTATTTATTTTGAAGAAAAGGGCCAAGGAATGGCAGAAAAATTACTCAACAAACAGGGATAAAAAAGGTTATCACCTTGATCTGAAACTGGAGCAGGACCCTTTATATGGCTTTTCAAAGGTAGTAAGGGGCATCCACAAGCTTTTGCTACTCCTTCCTCGTCCACAAAGCTAGAGTGATAAACCTACCATGACAATCATCTTTAACATTTAAATTCACAGGAGCTAGTGCTAAAGATAACAAAACAGAGTAAATATAAAAACTTTGATAACCAAAAGGAATTCCTATTTACAGAACAAACCCAAATTATTCACACAAAATTTTCCAAATCCACAAAGAAAATCTCGACCAGATCTTAAATACACTGCCATAAACGAACATTCACAGTCAAGCTGACACTAATCAATTGCAAAGCCGGAGTCGAAATGATCAAATTCAAGAAATGTTTTGCTATTTTTCCGAAAAGAAATTAGAACAGAAAAAGAATCTCGATAGGATACCATTTCTCGTGGAGAA
>CATIWF010005746.1:0-30594 GCA_949630135.1 Balakata baccata | reverse complement strand
TGTCTTTCGTCCTCAAATGAAAAGAGATGGCTTTAGGTGGCGTCATATATATAAGAACGTGAAAGCAATGGTGAGTGCATATTCCTTTCCCATCTTTGCTTATTCCTCTCATTCATCATTACTTCCTTTACTTAGAAAGATAAGCTTTTTCTTTAGGATATTTGCTGCACATGATTTGCCATCTAGTATTATTCTTGGTGTGGCAGCGTACCAACTTGTCAAAGTTTTAACTCAGAATTAGACTTGCCCAATAATTGAACTTTAGCTATAATAATTAAGTTATTCTAATTAAGCCTATTGATTCAAAGTAGGGGGGCAAAAATTAAGGTGTCAAAAATGGGTATCTTTGAATGAATATGATGATAAACTTTAAAAAATTCTTATGATTTTAATATCTCGTTCAATCTAGTGAATTACAACAAAATTCCTAGCAATCACATCAAAAATTAATCTTATATATATATATATATATATACACTTTTTATTATAAAATATTAATGTTTTGTTATTAGGTGTAGCATTGGCGTTTCATCTCGAAGTGAATCGTAAGTACGTATTTGTATTTAGGATAATATTATAAAACTAAAACAATAAAACCTCCCAAAAAATTTAACTAATATTTAGGGTAATATTATAAGATTTTATTGCAATTAAGTATAATGATTTATCTCGAAGTGATTCGCAAGTATGTATGATAAATGCACACATTATTTAAATACAAAAAAAATTGTAATCTCCTTTCTTATAAAAGGAAGAGAGTAATTTTCTTTTAATTTCATTCATGTGGCAAATACATTTAATATAATATTTTTTTTATTTGTATTTATTAGTTAAGTTATATATATATAATTTTTAAAAAAATATTAGGATTGGAACTAGTGAAATCGGAACTGCTGGTTCCAGTTCCACAAAAGAGGAACCAGTTTGGACCTTTCTCTTTCGGGCTCGGACCGGTTGAAACTTGAATCTAGCATTGACCGGGTTCGGTTCAAACTGGTTCAACAGGTCAACTCGGCTAGGCCACCCCTATTAGTAGTTTCACTGGCAATACTCAACAAATGCGTGTGGATATGAGCAAGAAAAGGGAGGGGGGAAGGGAATTTACACTCCCACTGTCTATGAAACTGTTGAAGGATCATTCGGTTTGTAACTTGTTGCATATAGGCGTATGCAACATCAAACCGATTCAAAGTATCTAACTGAATCGAGCTTAATAGGTTCAAATTTTTTTTTTTTTTAGATTTAGATATTTGGGATAGAGTTGAACTTTTTAAATGTGTAAAGTAGCTACTTGGATTTATTCTGGTAGGATAACCTCTTTATTATTTGACTTCAAATTTTGTTTATATGATCAAACCGAACAAAAATTTTAAATATTTCAAATCAATAAAAAAAATTATGATTTTTAGTAGATGAATGAGAGTTAAGGTGGAACCCGACAAATTCACTTCCCCATCTGCATGAGATTATCAGTAAAATGAAATATTGCAACGAGTTGTACGCAACAGCTTTGGATAATAAATTACAATTTACAAACACCAAATTAATGCTTTCATTTTACCAAATACACGTTCATAGTATATATTCACATGGACAGTACATACCGGGAGAAGTAATCATTGACATCGCAATAGCATATGAAGAACTTCTGACTTCCCCGCAACTAATAAAGAGGGATGATCTCATCGCCGACTATGATTTAGTCGGAGTTACGCCCTTAACTGAATTTACAATAACCTAACACAATCTTCAACTTGTTTTGCTCCTAATAACTTGTTATTAGGAATCAATGTTGTATTAGCATCTATGAGCATTGAGCAAATAAGTGAAGCTGTCACTTGAAAACTTAACATTGATATCAAGAAGATTCAACATGGCATTAGTTACGCAAATCACCTCGACTGGGAAATATAAAATATTCAAAATTGATATGCAAACTGGAGGGTTCTCAATCCTACATTAGTCCGAGAATTCTATGCTCAGCTCATTCATCCTCCTGGCTTCTCAACCTAGCAAGCTTGTTAGTAACAACAACATCAAGCTGCGCAGCTCGATCCACAATCTCCTTTCTCTTCCTTGTTGACACATCATGTGCAATTTCAGCACAGTAAGTCCTGAAGGATTTGAGGAAAGCATATGAGCATATGCACGGGGAAGTATTGTGTTGGAGAAGAGCATAGAATTGAGGTACAATTCACCTGTTATGTATCATCAACAATTCAAGTTCTTTGACATTGTGGACAACAAATTTCTTGAAGCCATTTGGAAGATAATGACGAGTCTTTTTGTCCGAGCCATAACCAATATTGGGCATTAAAGTACATCCTTTAAACTTTCTTCGGACTCTAGAGTCAATACCTTTAGGTCTGCGCCAGTTTTCCTGTCATAAAAGAATTAGACAAACATGATCAATCTAAAAATGGTTTCACCACAATAGGTATATAGATCTCAATTTAATAATAGCTTTGAAAGATAGAGAGAATGACCAAGTTCCCAAATATAATTTTATTAAACAATTTCAGAACTTGGGGGAAATCCATTAAGTATAGAACATAACATTTAATTGGAAAACTGTAAGCAGGGTTAAAGTAACAGAGAGCTCATGGGAGAGAAGCAAACTGTGTCGCAAGACCTGTTTAGATTTTGTATCTGCCCTTAAAACGAAATGCCCAGCTATGATTATGATACAAGACTGGACATTAGATACCATGGGCAAAGTCGTTTAAAAATTCCCTTCCCCCACCCCCCAAAAAAAAAAGAGAAAGGATCACTATGGTCAAACTCAGCATAAGATGAGCTAATTAATCTTTGCAATCTCAGCCGAAAGATGGTGATTAATTTGTGATCATCAATGTAAATCAGGATAAACAAAAACATTTGCATCATAGATTGCAGTATGAATCAAAATCAACTAAAATAACATTTAAGATAAGTAAAAAAAAAAATTAACTATATGCAACGGAGATCAGATGGTAGTGCATGTATAATATTCATCATCCAACTGCAGAAATGGTGGATAAGCATCATCACACCTCGTTGCATGTATCCAATTATTTTACTTCAGCTATAAATGCAAGAAATCCCATCCCTCAAAAACCCCAAGGAAAAAAAGTTTCTTTTGCTATATGGGATCAGATAAATAGAAATCTCTCACCATATTCCATTATTCATTAGGAAATAAGACTGGGTGTCATATAGTTTCATCATATCCCAACAAATTCAGAAAAACCAAATCCCTAATTTAAGAAATACAAAATGGAAAATAACGCAAAAACATTTTAAAATTTTCTTTGCAAAAAAAAGGATCAGATAAATTTTATCACCACATTCCCATCAATAGAAGGAAGTTAGACTGGGTGTCAAAATGTATCATCATATCTCTGTAAATTTGATGAACGCGCGCATAGATAATAATTCTATTTTCAATTGAATTTCACCAAGCCTAAGGAGGATCACATAGTCGATCACATGATGACCATATTGAATCAAAAGAAGCAAATAATACTATCATCATTTCATTCCAAAAAATATAAATCAAAGCAGACTTAAATTAAAATCTAAAAAACTACAGAAAATGGCAAATGCAAATAAGGAATCAGATAAAAAAAAGTCAATCACCAACTTGCATCTACATGTGCAAGTAAGACTGGGGCGACAATCATTATCATCATTTCCCTCGTAAAATCAAGATTAACGAAATCAATCGAGCAAAACAAAACATAGAAAGCAATAAAATCCACAATCAAAAAGAAAAAAAAATTAAACACAAACACATTATCATAACGATGCTAAAAATGAGAGAGATTTATTTCTTAAACAGAAATAACAGCTGTATTCTCAGCTAGATACCTTGACAGAGATCTTACGGTCGCTCTGCGGCCTCTTGAACTTCTTGACCCGTTTCTTCACTATCTTCTTAGATAGCAACGGTACCGCCATTTTTACTCACCTCCTAGAAAGACAAGATTCGGATTTTATTAGCTCCATATGTATCATACAGCATATAAGATCAACTAAAAAATAAACAGATCTGAAACCCTAACTAAGAAGCTCAAAGCGAGAATAGGCGGGTGGCCTTACAGAGAGTAGGATTTTGATACGCCGCCGAGGCTGTGAAAGTGAGCCCTAGCTTGAGGTTTATATAAGCAGGAGGAGCAAGTGTACTAGGGTTTCTTTTTATCTCTTGAACCGTAAAATAAAATAAAGAATCAGGGATTTTCTAGAAAAGATCAACGCTGAAGAATGGAGTTTTCAAATTTACGAATGCTTGGGCTATGAGAGTCGTATTTTGAGACTGGGCCTGATTGGCCCACTTTACATGTAAAATTCATATACAACTGGAAATACTAGTTCTCTTGCACTTACGAACTGCTGGCTCATTCACATTTGCAAAAGCATAAAAAAGGGTTGATTTTTATTTTCCGTTGAACGGCATTATTGAAACAGTTATAAATTTTTTATTTAACAATTATAAATTTATTATTTAACAATCTGTACATTTATTACTAAATAATTGTAAATTCATTATTTAATAACTGTAAATTTATAATTTAACAAATGTAGGTTAATTATTTAACAATTGTTAGTTTATTACTAAATAATTATATGTTCATTATTTAACAATTATAGATTCATTATTTAATAAATGTAGTTAAATATCTATTAATAACTATAAATTTATTATTTAACAATTATACATTCATTATTTAATAATTATAGATTTATTATTTAACAATTATATACCAATCGTAGGTTTATTATTTAACAGTTGTAGATTTATTTCTAAATAACTATATATTTATTATTTAATAACTGTAAGTTTATTATTTAACAAATAAATTTTATATGCATTCTCATAAATAAAACTTTCACAAAATTGTATTATCAACTAAAAATATATTTATCAATTTGCAATCGACACATAAAAACAAATCGCATGCAAAAATAGAGATTGAATAACAAAATAAGAAGAAGAAAAAAAAAGAAAGACAACGGCGATGGCTCCACTAAATTATAAAAAAAAATACGTGTATAATTAGAACTATAGAACATATAGCACATGTACCATGGTGCATGTAATAAATTGCCATAAATGTGATAACTCTCATCAATCACTAATAGATAGTGGACAGGAAACTAAAAACTTGAAACATATTCCAATTGTTTTAAATAAGAATAATATCAATTTGATTAGTTAAATTTTTTCCTTTTCATCTACATACATATATTTTTATGGACAGATTTAATGACTGACTGTCATAAAAAAGACTGTAAAGTATTCTATCATTGATTTAATTTATGAAGAAAAATTCTTCGATTGGGTCTAAACAAATAATTTTCAACTTATTTATTTCAATCGATACCTATTGATACATACTATCTATATCAATATACGCATGTTTTATTATTTATTCTTTTTTCACTTAATGAATGGAAAATTAAAATGAAAAAAATGAACAAATTTATATAAAAAAAAAAAAACTAATGTATGAGGGGGAAATTTTCAATTTAAAACATAATTTCTTTTATTATCAAAGCCAACTTTAACATTTAGTTTACTTTTAATTTATACCTTATTTTTGCATTAATATGATAATATTCAATTTCTTCAAAAAAAAAAAAGAAACCATGTAATTAAGTTATGATATCATGAAATTGCAAAACAAACCAATATGAGAAAGGAAAATAAATTATAACTATCATGATTTAGAAAAGAAATATGTAATTCCAAATAACTTAAATTAATAACAGTAATAATAATGATAATAATAATAATAATAATAATAGAAAATTATTATTTATCCCTGATATTTGACATATTACACTTATACGATTTGCCTCATTTGTTTTATTATATTATACTAATATGTTCTTCCATTATATTTTATATTAGAAAGACGTTATATTATAGTGAAATGACAAAGAGAAAATTACTAAGTTTGACCTATTATACTAACATCCCCTACAAATTTGATTTATTGTAATAGTTTTTCTCTAAAAGTTGACATATTATATTAGTTTTTTCCTGAATAAAATAGAATATGCTTTCTAATTAACGATAAATAACTAAAAATTTGATAGGACTACATAGCTTAACGAAAATAAAATAGAATGTATATGTCAAATTTCAATGAATAAATAGTAATTTTCCATAATAAAATAATAATTTGTGTTTTTCATTGACATGCTATAATATTAGGTATATCATTTGCACATGAAGATTTTGCAAGGCCTTCGCTTCTACTATGTTAAATGGATGTTTGAAAGATTCACATTCTAAGATGGGTTGCCGCTCAGGTGGCTCTTAAAATCAAGCATTTCCTATGGAGGTTGTTGAATGACTCCCTCCCTACTGGTGAAACACTTTTAAGCGAAGGGTAAGGTGTAACCAATTTGCCCTCGATGTAGCTCTGCTCCAGAATCTTCTATGCAAATTTTCATATTATATCCTTGGGTTAGAGATATATGATGTCAATTTTCATTCATTGGCTGAATGGTTATCTGAGTTTCATAAGTCCTTGGATCAAGAGCTCTTGGTTAGCTTTTACTTTCTTTTATGGGAAATTTGGAACGATAGGAACTATCTTATTCATAGGAAAACTTTCAAAAATCCTATTTCACTTGTTCACTTTGCTCTTAATTTTTGCTTTGATTACACGGTAGCTAATCAAGTGAAATCTCTCAAAAAGCTGGAGCCCCAACACAAGTGGTCCCCTCCAGCTAATGATAGTCTCAAGCTTAATTCTGATGCTTCACTTGCTAAAGATTCTTCAAAGGCAGGCATTAGTTTTGTGATTCGTAATAATAATGGTCAAGTTATGCTTTCTGGAGGCAAAACGATCTTTGAAGTAGCAAAGTCATTGGCCATTCTATTCAATCTAATGTCAGCTCAAGATGCTGGCTTTAATGATTTAGTTGTGGATTCTGATGCCCTCTCAGTTGTCAATCTACTCAATACTCCTGACCTTTGTTTAAACTCCCTTAGAGTTGTTATGGATGATATCTTGTTGATTTGTAATTGCTTCAACTCTGTTTCCTTTGTTTATGCTCATCGAGATTGTAATTGGGTAGCTCACTCCATAGCTAGGTGAGCTTTATCGTTGGTTAAGGAGCAAGTCTGGCTGGAGGATGTTCCACCTGTAGCTTCTTCTTTTGTTGTGGAGGATTCTTCCTCTCTTGTTGCTTAATGAAGCCTTTCTTATTTCAAAAAAAAAAAAAAAAAAACAAGGGTTGCCACAGCTATAATTAAGTTGAAGAAGACTCCTTAAGATTCACATTACTGATCTTAACTTTTGACATAGCCTGCCATTATAATTTTACAAACATTAGACAAATTTCAATTATAGCATTTATTTTATCTATATCACTAAACTTTGTTTTTATATAACAAAATTACTAAACTTTTTTGTTCAAAAAAATCATTAAACTATATTTTAATTCATTAAATCACTTTAAGCCAGTTTTCATATTTGTGTAATGTTCGGTGTTTTAGGGTCCAATCACGCATGACCATAATCAGGTGCACTAATTTGATCTGAATCTAAAATTGGACTCATAAAAAAATGACAAATAATAAGAGAAAATAAGTAGAGATATTATTATATGGAAATTAAAAGATTGAGGCAAGAATTAGAAAAAAATAAAATCACTCTATGAATATAATCGCTATTATCGAAATTGTTGGAAAAAAAATTGTGAGGAGAAGAATTTGTGACAAAAGAGGAATTTCTCATAATTAAAAATTAATCAAAATTAATTAAGCTAATGAACCAATAGAAAGAAGAATTAAGCTAATTAGTGGGATTCAAAAATTTTAACCTTAGTATAAAAGTAAAAAATAGGAGGAAATATCTTCATTCTTCCACCAAAAATCACTCTATCTTTTTCATTTTTTTCCTTCTTAGTTGTCCACCCCTACTCTCAACCCATAAGCCTCCATTTTTTAACTTATTAAGATTCTAAAAGAGAGAACAATATGAGTTTAGAGAGAGAAAAGACAACTAAATAAAGAGTTTTTTTCAAAAGTGAGTAAGAGAGCAAGAAAGGAAGAATAAAAGAGAAAAAGGAAGAGAAATTTGGGGAGAATTTTGGCCACCATTAGGAAATCATCAAGGTAAGTTTCTTCTTTTTAAATTCAACTTTTTTCCATCTATTTGAGACTCATGTAGATGATTGTTTTGTTTGAAATTGGTAGATTAGAGTTATTTGGAGGTTATGTGAATTTGTACTGTGAAGTGTTGATTTGTTGGGGAATGATGGAAATAAGCCTTAAGTGGCTGTGAATGGTAATTTTGTGGCTTGAGGACTAAAGAAATGAGACTTATTTGGATGCGTATGGGGTTGCCTAATGAAGGAGAATTAAAGAGGAAGATAATTAGAAGTGATTAATAGTTGATAAGTGATTTGAAGATAATAAAGGTTAAGGAAAAGGATATGGAACAAGTGGGGCTATTTTATTTGAAATAAATGGAGTGAATGACTATTGATCATAATGAACATAAATATGGTAAAGAAAGAAAGAAAAATATAGGAAGGGGTAGAAAAGCATTAAGAATACTAAACATAATTCATGCATAAGTATTGGTTGAATGTGATATTGAATGAAATATTGTTTATTATGTTAAGGCCAAATAAGTAGACAAATGAGTAGCCATCAAAAAGTGTATAAAGGAAAGGAAAAGACCACCTAACAAGTGAAGAAAAGAAAAGGAGGATAACTGGAGCTAATTAGGTAATTACTTCTTTGATAAAAATCTTACATGCCATGTAATCATGGAAATTGTGTGTTATACATATAGATTGAAATATTGTGTGTTAATTTGTTGTCTTTATAGTTTTATGATAAATTTGTATGAAATATTAAGTTTTATGAATGTATTTAAGACATGGAAATTTTGGGCATAAGCGTGATTATATATGGTTAGAGAATTAATTAATTTGTAATCAGTATAAGAGATACCCTGATACAAATCTACTGGAATAGCCTTGGTAAATTTAATCATAACTCATATTGAAATAAATGGATTTGTTTGAAACTAATTGGGATTGAAATTTAACTCATTGTACTAAAAATGTTATGAAGAACATAAGTTGTAATTTGAATTTTATCTAGGTCAAAAATGGATCACAAAATCTCAGACTTAGAAGAACCAAGGAAAATATTGGGCAAAAATTTACTGAATATCTCATGGTAAAACGGTCATAACTTTTTGTAAAAAACTCATATTTGGATGATTCTTTTCAAAAATTGAAGTTAAGACAATGAACTAAAAGTTTATAGGAGACCATAAGGTCTGAATCCAATTATAAATATGCCAAAATTGAGGCCCAATATCAGGATCGGAATCTACCATAAGTATAAAATTTGCATTTTGATCTTTTTCATATGGTATGTGTGAATGTGTGATAGTTGTTGGAAATTTTGATCTTATTGGTACATATGGACATATAATACATATATTAACATGTGATTTTGGTAATTCATAATCTATATGTAATTCACTAGTGGCAACGGAAGCTTACTTGTTGAAGTATGAATTTCATGTTTTCAATACTTCGGAACACCGATTACTAGAATCCGGATGAATTTCACACACGAACACTTTCGTTTCTTCCTTAAATAAATTTAGGATGAAGAGAAGTTAAAGAAAAAAAAATTATTTAGAATTTTTTCTTCAGATTTTTTATGTTCTTAATTTTTCTATAAATTATGGGAAGTTAATTTCTAATTAACTTCCCTATTTATATCTTAAGGCTTTGAGCTGGGTCAAGTCCACACATGGACAGTCTAAACCTATAGCCCAACATCTTCCACTTGCCCATCGTTGGTTTGGCTCATCCTAAAAATATTCCAATATTTCAATCTCAAAAAAAGATCATTCATACAAGTGAACATACCATACAACCCGAAGCACATAAATAGCGGAAGCTCCAATATACAAACCTAATCATAGGCCATATAGGATACATCAACCCAGAAATGTATTTATTCATTATATTGTGCTTATTTACCCAAAGTATTTTTCTTAATATACATAATCGAGTATTATGAAATCCCTCTAGAACCCATACTCATATCTCATTTTCAATTACTTTGGACTATAAATCATTTCAAGCTTTATCAAGTGAAATAATTCTGGCCGATGAATATAAGTAGCGAGTATATAAGCAAAAGTACTCTTTCTTTCGCCTTCATATCAATTATATCAAAATTAATTCACTTTTCTAGGAGTGTTCCATTTAGTCGAATCATCTCATGACTTACATCCTAGATAGCCAACATTAATTCATCACTTTATAATATAGTCAAAAGCCACAAAAGGTAATCTAATAAAGAAACCCATTTTTAGAATTTCTAGGATTCATATAGCGAAGAAGCAGAGATTCATTCTATCGATTCCTAATAGGTTATTTAGCACATGTAGCATGATATGCATACTATGGTGAAACAATTCCTTTTCTTTTAAAGAGTGCATGTCTCGCTCTTTATTACAAAACAAATAATACTATATGAGTCTTAGTCTTATCACTCTATAAGCACCAAACCTGAAACTTTTATTTATATATTTAATAATATTAAATAACAAGTTTCACACTCGGCTTCCTCCTAATAGACACATGAATTGTGGGGAAGTCATTCATATTGATTCTTATATATGAAGAATCTCATCTTGATCTTTATCAAGGCAACCTTTTGAATAATGTGATTAAAATTACTCCCACTGCATCTTAATCATCCAAACTATTCAGTCTCATCTCTACTCGCTCAATAGAGCTTTAGGTGATTACTTATGTGAAAGAGTCAATCCAAGTCCATCGACATTGTAACAGCCCGGCCCACACCACGAGAAATTGTCCACTTTGCAGGCCGAAGCCCACTCACGGTTTTGTCCCTTTGGAGGTTTCGCTCCAAAAGGCGCCTCGCGGTGGAAGGACGAGTCTGTCCTTATAAGGATCAAGACGGCTGGACTTCTTTCCGATGTGGGATCGAGTGCCACACTCCATCTTGGCTATTGGGCATTGGGTGTTACGTATCGCCGTCCCCAATCCCTCACCTCAGGCAGGCCTCCCTCTTCTCCACACAGTCCAGAGCCGTCCCCGGCTCTGATACCAAATTTGTAACAGCCCGGCCCACACCACGAGAAATTGTCCGCTTTGCAGGCCGAAGACCCACTCACGGTTTTGTCCCCTGCCTGAGGTGAGGGATTGGAGACGGCGATACGTAACGCCCAATGCCCAATAGCCAAGATGGAGTGTGGCACTCGATCCCACATCAGAAAGGAGTCCAGCCGTCCTGATCCTTATAAGGACAGACTCGTCTTTCCACCGTGAGGCGCCTTTTGGAGCGAAACCTCCAAAGGGATAAAACCGTGAGTGGGCTTCGGCCTGCAAAGCGGACAATTTCTCGTGGTGTGGGCTGGGCTGTTACAAATTTGGTATCAGAGCCGAGGACGGCTCTGGACTATGTGGAGGAGAGGGAGGCCTGCCTGAGGTGAGGGATTGGGGACGGCGATATGTAACGCCCAATGCCCAATAGCCAAGATGGAGTGTGGCACTCGATCCCACATCGGAAAGGAGTCCAGCCATCCTGATCCTTTTAGGGAGGCCTGCCTGAGGTGAGGGATTGGGGACGGCGATACGTAACGCCCAATGCCTAATAGTCAAGATGGAGTGTGGCACTTGATCCCACATCGGAAAGGAGTCCAGCTGTCCTGATCCTTATAAGGACAGACTCATCCTTCCACCGCGAGGCGCCTTTTGGAGCGAAACCTCCAAAGGGACAAAACCGTGAGTGGGCTTTGGCCTGCAAAGTGGACAATTTCTCGTGGTGTGGGCCGAGCTGTTACAGACATACTTGATCAAATTGTGCTAACAGACATATACAATGTATTCATACGTTTTTTTTTTAAAAATTCACAAATAATGAATTAAATAAATATGCCTTCGATTTCATTATATAAAAACAAGTTTTACATTCGACCTAAGCCAAGGGATTTTAAATATCTAACAAATGCATCCCTAGTTATTGGTTTGATAAAAGGATTTGTTACCATTTTACTTGTCGAAATGTGTTTTAAAACTACTTCCTTTTTTGCGATCATTTCTTTAATATAGTGATATATAATCTAAATATGTTTAGTCTTTCCATGATATTTCGGATCCTTAGCATAAGCTAATATAGTCATACTATCACAATATTTTATAACAGGTTCAGATGTTGTTTTAATGATTTCTAGGTGCTGCAACAACCTTCTCAACCAAACTGCCTCTTGTATAGCCAAAGAACATGCTATGTATTCTGCTTCCATTGTTGATAAAGCTATACAAGATTACTTCTTGCTACTCTATGAAATTGTGCAATCATTCAGTAAGAATGCATATTTGAAAGTCAATTTACACTGATCAAGATCACCTCCCAAATCACCATTAGTGTAACCAATTAAATGCAAATCTTTCCCTTGATAACATTGAATATAGTTTGAAGTTCCTTTAAGATATCTTAAATCCTCTTGACAGCCATCTAGTGTTTTAGTCTTGGATTAGATTGAAATCTACTTACTAGCCTAATGGCATAACAAATGTCTGGATGTGTGCACATCATTGCATAAATCAGACTTTCAACAGCACTGGAGTATGGTACTTTGGACATTCGTTCTTTTTCATTAGATTTTTTGGGACACATATCAAGACTAAGGCTCAGATTCCTTTCAATTAGAGTATCCATAGGCTTAGTATCATGTATATGATAACACTTTAACATTTTCTTAATATAGGTCTCCTAAGATAAACCTAAAAGCCTTTTTGAGCGATCCCTAAGGATCTTAACACCAAGCACGTAGCTAGCCTCACCTATATTTTCATTTCAAAGTTTGATGATAACCACTTCTTGATAATATCAATCAATTTCTTGTCATTTCCAGCTAACAATATGTCATCAATATATAAGGACAAAATTATCAATAGCTAGAATGAGGCAAACTGACACAAACCGACGCAAACCTAATAATAGGCGAGAATGTATCTTCTTCATAGTCAATTCCCTCTTATTATGTATAGCCATTGGCTACTTAATCGAGCTTTATTTTTTTTCTATAGTCTCATCTGCCTTGTGTTTAATTTTAAGACTTCATTTGTTCCCAATGGTCTTACGACCTGGCGATAAATCAACCAAATCCCAAATTCAGTTAGATTTCATCTAATCCATTTCCTCTTCCATAGCTTTCATCTACTCTTTAGCTTTAGGACTAAAAAGAGCTTGTTATACTATTCTATGCTCTTCTTTATCTGGAGCAGTCATGAAAGCTTCCCCCTCAATTTCAAATCAATGATGGGGAATTCTTTCACAATTACTACGTCGAGATTGAGATTGTTTGTGATATTGTGCCATAGGTGCATAATCAGTCAACATATCACTTCCACTCACTTTAGGATGACCTTGATATTCTATATCATTTTGCTTAGTAGGTGCCAAAGCAATCACTCTTGCACTCCTACTTGTTTCAGGATTTTCCATTTCATAAAGTCAGAAATCTCCATTTATCTCACATCTTTTAGGAAAGTCTTCTTCTAAGAAAATGACATCTCGTGACTCTATTTATATTACTCTTCCAGTTGTATCTTCTTCTAAAAATACATACCCTTTGGAGAATTATGAATATCTTATAAAGACACATTTCTTCCCCCTCGGACCAAATTTTCCATATTCATAAGAAGTGTTTTGGTTATAAGCTGCACAACCCCATGGGCATATTTTACTTAAGTCAGGCTTCTCGCCTTTCTATAATTCGTATGGAGTGAAAGGAACAATTTTAGATGGCACGTGGTTAAGAATATAGGTTGCAGTCAGTATTGCATCTCCCCAAAAGGAAACAATCAAGTTAGCTTGCGCCATCATTAATCTAACCATGTCCAATAAGTTCTTTTCCTTCTTTCTACTATACCATTTTGTTATGGAGTGGAAGGAATATTTAGCTATCTAGCTATACCCTTATCATTATAATAAGTTTTAAATAAATCAGATAGATATTCACGTCATCGATCGGTCCTTGATGTTTTAATATTTGCATTTAGTTGATTCTCAACCAAATTACTATAGTGTATAAAGCAATCCAATGCTTCAGATTTGAAGGAGATTAAAAAAATATGACTTTATCTAGTGTAATCATTTATAAATGTGATGAAATAGTGAGCGTCATGTCTTGTTCTCACATTCATTAGGCTACAAATGTCTGAATGAATAAGCTGTAAAGAAAATTAGGCTCTCTTCGCTTTGCCAAATGATAATCTTATTGCTTTTCCAGGTAGGCAATGCTCACAAATAGGGAAATCAATTTTCTCATTTAAACCTAAAAGACCAGCTTTTGCTAATCTTTTTAAGTGATCTTGCCAAATGTGTCCTAATCTAGCATACCATATAATATTATCATTTAATGAAACATTACCGGAATTACCAACAATGAAAACAAAAGTATCCATATTAATAGGACTAGTATCCAACACAATAAAACCATATAACGAATATCCAGAGCCATAATAAACGTCATCCAACAGTACTTTCACACAACTATTCTCAAAAACAACTTTAAAACCAAGTTATAATAGAACAAGTATAGAAACAACATTTGGCTAACTTCGGGAGTATACAACACGTCATGGAGAAAAAGATTGCAGCCTCCTTGCATCACTAGCTTGCAAGTGCCAATTCTAACCACATCCACTGAAGCATTATTCCCTATATAGATACTTTGACTCTCTTTTGGAATCCAACAAAATTCTCCAAAGGCATTTTTGTCCTACACTATATAGTCAGTTGTGGCTGAGTCTACAATCCAATAAGGAACATGAAACTACTAACATATAAATCAGAGGGATGAATTTGGTCATACAATACTTTTGGCTCAGTGCAATCATGAGCAAAGTGACCTGGCATCCCACAGTTGAAGCAATTCATGTTCTTGCCTTTCTTATCATCACATCTTCCATGCTTGCGTTTCTTTTCATAGAGATTGGCTTTGCTGCCTCCCTTTCCATGCTTGTTTCCCTTACCTTTCCATTTCTTATATCTAGAGCTCAAAGCTCCTTTTCCCTTGGACTTATTCATATAAGCCTCTCCTGTAAGCATATCAGGGAGAAGGCGATCCTCTTCCAGGTTAACATGATGAGCAAAATCATCAAAAGTCTTGATATTATTGTTATGGGTAAGGTTAACTCACATGTGCTCCCAAGCACTTGGAAGAGAGCGAATCACCGCTTGAACTTGTTGCTCATTTAGTTAACTCGTGGCTAGAGTCCTTCAACTCAATTATCATGTTAGATGTGATAGTGAGATGCTGCCTCATTATATGAGCATGATTTTCTTTGTAAGCATCAAACTTGGGAAATAATTAACGCAACCTAGTAGTCGAAGTTCCACTAAATTGGACCTTAACAGCGTCTCAAATTAACATGGCTGAGTGGTGTTTTTCAAAACACAACATTAAAGAGTTTAATTTTCTTCTCATATGAACATACACAATTGCTAGCACTTTGAGGTATGTTCAAGCCATCTCCCTAGTGGTTTGATCCTCTCATCTTCGCGTGGATATTGTTAGACACAATCCAAGATTGGATTGTTGTGGTTTACTACAACCCAACAAGGTGAGAAGTTGAAGAAAAATCAAGAAATTATAAAGGTATAAATTCTGAATTTTCTTTGGTTAAATTAGTTTTAATTGGCACATGTAAAATCCTTTGATTCGGGTTTTGAAAATTTTATTTTCCGCTACGTTATATGTATGTGATACATGATCAAAACCCTTCAAATGTATTACTATCCTTATGAATACATGAATGTCTTCCACTTACCAAGTACACTATATGATATGTGGCATGATATCATATTGATGATAGATATGGATTGGGTTATGTAAGAATTATTATAATATGATGTTATGATATGTTTGTTTGATATGCATGATAGAATTTATATGATTATATGTACCACTAAGCTTGGATAGCTTAGCGTGTGGGCTTTCTGCATGCAGGTCTGGAGCCTTAAAAAGAGTTGACATAGAGAAGCCAAGTTAGTCAGAGCATCCAAATTTAGAGTCAGCTCATTTTTTATACATCTTACTTTATTCATGCATTTTTTGGTTATTAGACTTTTGTTTTAAAAAGGATTTTTGTGTTAAGATTTTATGGATGTTTTGTTTGGGCGTGTTTAGCCCTTGGTTACAGATTTGTTGATTATAGATTTCTTTATAAGCCTAAATGCGTGCTATGGATAATCAGATGAATGATATCATAATATGTTCTTATGGTAAAGGCTAAAAAGGGAATAATAGTCAGTCTCATATATGTAGTAGCACTCCCTCATATAATGGGTTAATATGTTATATGGGAGGTGTTACATATAGGCACACTTAGACTTTGGATTTTGAAAAACTAGCATGCCTCTTACCAAACCCAATTCCATTTCTAGATTGAGAAAGGGTGTAATTAATAACTATTATCCCATCAAAGATTTCCTTCCGCTTATTAATTAATAGCTATCATTCCATTTTTGAGACTACAAACTTCATTTTCTAATGATGCATTCTTCTTAACAAGTTTGGCATTATTATTTAAAACCTTATCCTTAGTAGAATTGCAATCATCTATAGATTTAGTTAACTCTTCATTAGAAGTTCTTGATTTCTCAAATTCCCATTCTAAAGTTTTGACTATCTCTTTAAGGGAATTAATTCTAGAAGAATGTTTTTCACATTTATGCATAAGTTTTCAATTATATGCATTATGTCATCAGCATTAGGCACAAGATCAAGTTCTTAAGTTCCCTCATTGGTGAAGGGCAGATCAATTGCCATAAAGCAAGGGTTGGCAACTTCATCACCCGATTTCCTCTTCTCCTTCGTGTCCTTTTTATAAGACTTTTTCAACCTTGGGCATTCCAATATAATGTGTCTGGGGTTGTTGCACTTATAGCAAATAAGATGATCTTTCTTGCTTGAGTCTTGCTTCTTGAAGGCCTTCTCCCTCTTCTTCTTCATGATGAAGTTCTTAACTTTTCTAGAAATCATAGCCAAGTCATCATCACTTGAATCATTCTCACTTTTCTTTCTTTGTCTTCTCATCTTCTTTCATTTGAGACATTTTGATCTCATGAGTGAGAAGCTTTCCCAATAACTCATCCGTAGGAAGCTTTGAAAGATCATTAGATTCTTGAATTGAGGAAATTTAAGCCTTCCATGGCCTTTAAGGTAAGCTTACAAAGATTGTGTTGTCGATTTCTTTAAGAGAGTAATTCTTGCCAATCTTTCTCATGGAGTTGACGAGTTTGATGAGCCTACTATGCATGTCACTCACCTTTTCATTAGGCCTCATATTAAATAATTCATACTCCTTACAAAGCACTTGTAGCTTCTTGCTTCTAACTTGATTGGTTTCCTCATGCTTTGCTCTTATAGCATTCCAAATTTCTTTTGCAAACTTCAAATGCTCAATTCCATTGTATTTTTCTCTACTCAAAGCACAATAGAGAATGTTGATGGTCTTCCTGTTTCTCAAATTTGCTTCGGTTTGCTCATTAGTCCACTTGTTTCTTAGAAGAGGCCCTTCCTTACCACTTTCATCCTTTCTCATAAGTTGAGTCCTCCCTTCTTCAATGATATCCCAAAGATTAACACCTTCACTATATTAGAATATCTCCATCTTTTTCTTCCAATAAAGCATAGTCGGTTCCATCAAAGAATGGAGATCTTGTATAGCTTAGTCCATGAACATTGGGAAATGGACTTGTAGAGGCCATAGTCTTTACTCCAAGATAATTATATCTTCAATGAAGGAGCTCTGATACCAAATGAAATACCATAAGTACAGGGGGTGGGGGGGTGGGATGGGGAGGGGTGAATTGAGATTTTTGAATGGAAAGGGAAATTGAAATTTGAGCAATAAGGAGCAAGAGAATACGATCGATTTATAGAGGTTCTACCCTCTTAGCCTACTCCTCTCCCCAACCTTAGTTGGGAGTTTTAATCCACTAATAATCTACTTCAAGGTGTAGATTAAACCCTTACAAGCTTAATCAAGCTAACTAAGTGTTTTAAACCCTAGGCTTATACTAAAACCCTCGCAATGAGTATTAAATTCCCAACCTAACTCACTGAAAGACCTATTGAATGATTGATTGCAGAATCTCTAACACTCAATAGCCCAAAGGCTCAAGAACACTCAAGCTTTTAAAGATTATAATAGAGAAAGGTAGTTGAAAATAATGAATGCTCAAGCTCAAGAAGAATTAATGCTTATAAAAATTGTTCTCTTACTTGTAAGAGGCATAAATGAAAACCTTTTATACTTCTTTTGAGAGTTAGAGCCGTTGGATTTTCATTTAATGCAATTCTATTCATTGAGCTACTTTTAAAACGGAATTTGCTACATTTACTGCAGGGAGTCATAGGTGTGACTGGGAATAGTCACGGGCGTGACTAAGACTGTGGCTTTAAATTGAAAGACCCACCTTTGATAGTCATGGGTGACATTCTGCATGGGTTTGACTCCAGGCATGAATCAAGTTGGAAACCCATTTGGATCTCTTTGGCATAAAGTCACGAGTGCGATGGTATGAGTCACGGGCATGACTTGTGGCTTTGGTTGTGATTCAACTTTTGATCCCAATTGTGAGAGCTTCCAAACTTGAATTTTTTGCTAAGCCTTTGATTATTTTGATCTTGACTTGTGTATTTGATCTAAAATATAGCCTCTAAAAGATACTTAGTGGGATTTGTTTGCTTTCTAGTTAAAAATTAATCCTAATCAACACTTAAAAATTTGAAATTGTTAGATTACTATAGCTTAATTATTTGTAATCATCAAAATTATGGAAATATCTTCAAGGTTCAATATTAATGAAATTGTATTTCTTCCAGTTTTGAATGTTCTTCATCATTTCTAATTTGGATAATTGACTAGCTTTCACTTGTTTAATTCGGATGAATATTCTAGAGTTTTGTTATTAGACGAAACTTCTGAAATTTAACCTAAAAATCAAATTGGACTTTAGTTACACTATTGGTTTGGGTAATTGTTGAATTAAGGTGAGAGCCATTAAAATTTGACTTTATTAGGCTCAATTGACTTGGGAAAGGGAAAGCATACTAAATATCTAATCTAGTCTCATTGGTTAATTCATCAATCGTAATTGCTTTCTTCTACTTAATTGCCTTAATTTACTTAGTTCAATCTTAAAATCCTTAAAAACGTAATTAGAATGATTAGGATCATCAATTCGTTTTCATTGGCAATTTAAGATAATTAATAACATAAACTAGCAGTTCCTTGAGAGATCAATCTCAGAAGTATCTTGTCGTATTACAAGTGGTTCGTATACATATGAGTAACTAAATTTGGTACATCAATTTATTTTTAAATTTTTTATTTCGACTTTTGAGTTTAAAATATTAATATTCCTTTTCTTTTTCTAATTCTGAACAAAATTATATGTAATTGTTTTTTTTTTGTCAAAATGTAATTGTTTAGCAATGAAGACATGTCTTACATAAATTTATAATTTCCATTATATATATATATATTATTAATTTGTAGAATTTTTTGTAATTGAAATGTTTAAATAAGAACCATGCCTCATATTATAGGAAGTCATGGAAAAATATATGAATTAAATGTTGAATTTCACAATAAAACATTTAGACTGAAGATTATATATTGGATTTGCTATAACGATATATATATTTCCACTTTCGAGACAATATTGAATGATTTGTCAATAAAAAGAATTTTAAAATGCATAGAAAAATATATAAAAAAAAAATTAAAAAGTAACATTAGTAAAACAGCTGGTTGCAGGTTATGTTTTTAGAATAATTGATTTGCTTAATAGGTTACCAGGTTACCGTCATTTAATCTAATAGTTAAAGTTAAATCTAAGTAATTTAACAGTTGTAGACACTAAGATTTATCCATATACATGGTGCAACATAAAAGAACTTTTATTTTTAACAAGTGGAAATCAATAAAATTTAAAAAAAAAAAAACAAACAAACTTTTTTTTTTCCAACTATTGATAAAAAAATTGATGAAAAAAACAAAAAAATACTGATGTGGACTTACTGTATACTATTGAAATTTATAGGGTTAATTTCACCGTGGTCCTCCAATTATATAATTTCTAACAACTCAGTATTTGAAAATTTATTTGTAATACAAAAGTACCCAAATTATATAAATTATAACAACTCAGTACCTTAAAAATTATTTGTAACACAAAAGTATTTCAATTATATAAATTGTAACAATTCAGTATTTTTAAAATTATTTATAATACAAAAGTATCTCATCTTTTATTTTGTAACTAAGTAGTATTTATATCTTCAACTATTATGGTCATTTAGTATTGTGTTTGGAAAAAACGCATTTCGGAAAAAAATTTTGTATTTTTAACTTTTTTGAGTTTTGAAAACTATTTGTGGTAGATACAGATAAATAGATATTTTTTCCATAAGCATACTTAAAAAAAACAATTTATAAAAATTAGTTAATCAAATCAAAAAAATTCAAAACATGTTTTTGGAAATACTCAACAGTACTTTCAAATACTTATTAATCTTTCTAACAAAAGTATAACATAATAACTGGGTATTACTACTAATTTTATTTTTATTTAAATTTATCTGATGTGGATATTTTATATCACACTTATGTTAGAGAGACTAACAGTCAAAAACTGAAGTACTATTTAGTTACAAAATAAAAGTTGAGGTATTTTTGTATTACAAAATAAAAATTGAGGTACTTTTGTGTTACAAATAATGTTTGAGGTACTGAGTTGTTACAATTTACATAATTGAGTTACTTTTGTATTACAAATAATTTTTCAAGTACCGAATTGTTATGAATTATATAATTGAAAGATCGTAAGTAAAATTCACCCAAATATATATGGCTTTATACAAATTTTTTTTTTTGTTGTTTCGTTATAGCACTGGTATTTTTATAATTGAGATTTATACTCTATCTATTCTAAATTAATTGTCTTTTTTTAGTATTGCACATAGATTAAAAAAATATTTAATAGCCTTATTTATAGGAAAAAAAGAGTTAAATGAGAGTAAATTATTCCTCTATAGATATATTTAAAATTAGAAAAAAGGAACATACAAGGTTAATATGTGGTTAAAATCGTAAAGAAAAAATTATTGTTGAAATATTAATTGAATTTTTTTATTTGAAAAATAGGCAATTTGGAAGGGAGGGAGTACTATTTATACAAATTTTACTGTACAAAATTTATAGAGCCATCACTCCTTTTAGCGTTGAGAACCCCTTTTAGAGAGGGTGGAGGTGCTCTGGAAGGTTTAAACAACTTTGTTGACTATGGCTTTAATTAATGGCAAAAATTAATGTTCTACTGACTTAATTTTTTTAAATTATCTATCTAATAAAGGATTGATGATTTCTTATCAGGGGAAATAATCCATGTTTAGGAATATATGGTATAAATTAATATGTGGCCTATTTCAGGGAAGAATATGCATCTTTTCTATGAAAATTTGTCTTAACCAACAATAAGTACCCATATGCACTCTTCGCTTCTCATGTGTGTACTCTTGCTCCAATACTAATTTTACAGAGAATTTCTTTAGGAATTTTATAGGAGTTAGATTTGGGTTGAGAATTATGTTGGCAGTGGAAACATTTATTTAGATTGAGAGGATGTATAGGTCTCGGTCAAAATTATAGATTTCAAAATTTTTTAATTTTACCGAAACATGCAATCAAATATTGCATAACATGAAAACACATTTTTCATGTTAACCTTGAACATTTATCCATAACTTTTAACAAAACATATTTTATAACTTTTATGGATAATATCCATTTTGTCAAGATCATCCCATGATTTAAAAAACAAAATGGAAAAATAAAAGGTTTAGACAAATCTTTTAGAACCGAGTTCATTAAGTGCGCAAACTAAGCAAAAAGACCAAAAGTTTTAGTTGTGTTGATAAAACTCCTTTTGCTAGTCTCAGATGTATGATTACAAATATCTTTTTCTTACAAATTTATAAGCTATTAACACTTTATGAGTTTTTTCTCAATATTTTCTTTCAATGCTCATATTATATGAGAGAAAGAAAATTTTTAAGAATAAAAACAATTTTTGCTCCCGAGAGATTTTTAAATAAGCAGAAGAATTGAAAGAAGAAGATTAAGGAGATTAAGATAAAGGAAAACAGAAAAATGGCCAAAGGCTAAAGTACCAATTTCAACCTTATTCAATGAGGTTTGCTGACCGAAAAAAAAATCTGACTTTTTTTTTTTAATTTTGATTTATGATATAATAATGGTGCAATAATTGTATAGCTCATTTTCTAACTACCACCATTAATTATAAAATCAATCTTCTTTTCTCTTCTCTTAACCATGGTAATTACTTTAATATACCAATATGGTTAATTTAATTAACAACTTAATTAAATTATTATAATTTTAATTAACACTTTAGTTAAAATTATAAATAAGAGAAATAATTAAAATTAATCAATATTAATTTTAACTCAAAAAATAAATGTGATTATTTCTAATTTAATTCTTAATTAAATTACTCTTTATATCTTTAATATGAACTAGACAAATAACTTATTTTGGGTGTAACTTATAAGGTCAATAATTTTATCGGAACATAAATATAATATTAACTCCTTAATATTATATTAGACACAATTTCAGAATCGTATACTTCCGGAATTCTCCTTTTAATTACCGATAAAATCTACAATATTATTTTGACCTCTAAATCATAATATTAAATCCTCTCGTTATGATCCCGATATTAATTACAGTCATAGCATGCCAAACCCTATTGGTCAATATTCTAATAAGTGATAATTTACGTTCTGATTAAAATAAGACTTATCATTAATAATCTAATTAATAATTCAATTTTACATTGAATAAGTCATATTTTTTCTAATCAGGAATTTATTTTATCAGAACCAAAATATCAACTCTATTAGGATCTTGCCCTGGTGCTATAGAATAACGAGTTCTACTATTGGTTAACTTATATCTCGCTATATGACTAATTATGGTGACTACGAGTCGGATTATCAAGTACGGATAGCCTAATACAAGGTAAAATCACCTTTACAACTACTCATGAAAGGACAGTCTTGACACCTAAAGTCAGAGGAATTCGAGTCATATAAGACTCATATTATGACCAAGATAATAACTGTTGATATCTAACACTATCTGTGCAGTTATTATCAGGCGTCACTGTTCGGTACTTTTAATTCTTTAAGAATCCACTGATTTATTTAGATATCATTATATCATGAAGAAAGAGATTGCTCCTCAAAATAAATCATGTGATAACCTAGAAATTCAATGAATGCCCAATTTATTATCCTATATTGGTTATGAACATTTTTAAGATTATCTTTTACCAGAGATATTTAATTCATTATTATTAACAACTTGATAATAAATTTTCTATAGATAATCAAATAGCTGTATATTTCATAGTATATTTAACTACTGCATTCATAATATAATCAACAACTTGAATATTTATTTATTATAAATGTAAAATATACATACGTCATTGTGGTATAAAATTTAATATATAAAAAGCAGTGAATACACTAGGCATTCACACCACTGACAACAAATTAAACACCCAACTTTTTGTAATTTACCTTTCTTCCATTCAGCAATTATTTATACTACATTTGCCCTTGAATGTAGGTACAAATTGGCGAGACACATAAATCTTTATACATTCTCAATTTTTTCTTTTGTTATGGCATTCAGTAATCTAACTAAAAATGAGTTAATTTCATCTTCGGTTCTATTGTAGTAAAAGAATAAAAAAAATTTATCTCAAAAAAATCACTAAATTATGTTTTTGTTCACTAAAGTTACTTCATGTCAATTTCTAGTGATACATCAGCCGTCACATTAGACTTTCGATAACACATCAGCTGCCACATCAGACTTCCGGTGATACATCAGTTGTCATATCAGGTTTCCGGTTACCTAAATTAGAAAATTGACCGGAAGTGACTTTAGTGAAATGAAAATAAAGTTGAGTAACTTTCTTGGAACGAAATTTTTTTTGTAATTTTACTGCAATAAGAACAAAGTTTAGTGACCATAGATGAAATTAACTCCTAAAATATTTGTATTCCAACCACATTAGATTTCCAATGACACATCAACTACCACGTCAAACTTCTGGTATACGTTAGCTGTCATATTAGTTTTCCGGTTACCTAAATCGGAAAATTGATTGAAAGTGATTTTAGTAAAATGAAAATAAAATTAATTGACTTTTTTGTGATGAAAATTTTTTTTATAATTTTAGTGTAATAAAAGTAAAATTTAGTGATTATAGATGAAATTAACCCTAAAATATTTGTATTTCACACCTGTTTATGTCAACTGAATCTTGATGTTTGAGTTGCTTTTTAATTCATATAATTTGAAAAAATAGACACTAATTCTATTGAGAGGATATTTATAATTCAAAAGGTTTTCAAAGGAACCAAATTTGGACTGAAGAGTACGAAAAACCATTCTTATTTCGGAGCCTGACTTTTGAATCTAGTGGGCTTTATTTCCTCACATGATTGCACATAACTTAAGATGTAAATTATTTAACCTGTTACCATAAAATTACAAAATAAAAGGTCCAACAGCCATAATGAAGTTCAACATATATGGCCATTTCATTAAATATCAATTTAATACCAATAACTTCTAGGTAATGGTATTAGTTTGATAATTAGAGTTATTAAATCTCTTATTTAAATCATATTCGGACCCACTTAAAGAAACAAAAAATTCAACTATCTACATATAAGCTGGAAAAATATTTTTCAGAAAAATTTTATTGAGTTATAAAAATTAATTTTCAGAAAAACGGATAAATAGACGTTTTTCCATAATGAAGTATGAGAAAAACAGTTTTCAAATTTAAATAATCAGTCAGTTTTAATTAATAAAAAAATATTTAAGCTGTTTTTTAACCCATAATAATAATAATAATAATAATAATAATAATAGGAGGAGGAGGAGGAGGAGGAGGAGGAGGTAGTAGAAAACATTAGAAATAGAGTCTTCTCTTGCATGATTCAAGTGGCAGTGGTAGATAAATGCAACAAAAACCGATTTCTCTAACAGTCTCTTCAATCAAATCTCTGAAAATATATTGTTGCAAAGCCAGTCCTATTCTCCCATTTTCTCTCCTTAGGCCCCAATCAATATCTCTACATACTTCATTCACACTCTCTACCATGGCCTTGCTGCTCCACAAACCCCAACCAAATCTCTCTCTATTCCTTTCTTCTTCTGCATACATTGTTTCTCTCTTTATTCTTTCAAGCATACTTCTGTTTATGACATCCTCTTCTCCTGGCTTCTTCTTTCTTTGTTGTAGCTCTCCTACACCATTATGTACCAATTGTAACATTTTATTATTTTCAAATATAATTAAACTCTATTAGGAATTTCCAAATGAGATAATTCAAGTTATATATATATATATATATATAATGCAATGCTACGTAAAAAAAAAAACGAAAAATCAGAAAAGGAGGGTTGACATGATAGGATTAGGATATAACAATAAAAGTGAGCTGTCAATTGCTAATTATTAAAGATGGAGGACCCAAATCAGGTGGAAATGGGCTTCTGCCTGTGCCCAAAATAAAGCCATAAAGCATGGAGTTTTCTTTTCTTTTGGGATTCTTCTGTTCTTGACTCTCTTTAATTACTCTATCGTTTGGTGCTTTTGTGGTCCATCCACAATCATGGATATATATCACCACTAATTTTCATTTTTTTGCTAATTTATGTTGCTCAGTACCAAACAAAGTATCTTTTATCATGTTATTGTTCTGAAGACGAAAATGGGATGCGACTCTTTAAATTTATATGATAGAAAATTAAAAAAAAAAAATATTCTTTTAGAATTTTTATATTAATTTCACTTAAAAGTAAATACTCATTATTTAAATAATAGTTACTTTTTAAGTACTGATTTTCTAAAATGAGCTCTAAATTATACATTAAAATGTAAAAATGAACTCGATTAGAATTTATTTTCCATTCTGAAATTTAAGACATTCACCTTGATGTTATTTTTAATACTATTTTCTGTTATAAAGTATTAATCTCTATATGTTGTTACTAAAACATTACTGACCTCAATATGTGGCACGTTTGGTATGACTCATCTTGAAATAATACTGAAATTTTCATTCCAAATTAAAATTTAATATTTTACATTGAGCTAAGATATTTGATAATAAAATTCTGATGTCTATATATTGTCATAATATCTCAAATTTATTGGTATATCCATATATTACGAAAGAGAATAATACTGGCATTTCAAAATACTAATTTAATAATAGAACTTCATTTTTCATTCTTTTTGGTATACCTAACTTGTCATTAGCATCATTATAGTAAGAAAGTAAAAAAAAAAAAGAAAAAGAAAATGAGGGATAAATTTTAAATTATGAAATGGAATGGTGAAAAAAAAATCTAAATTAACAGAATGTGTAAAAAAAAAAAAAGAACTAATCCCATTATAAGGAAAAAAAAAAAATCAACCTACCATTAACATATGTTATACTTTGGGTAATTGGAACCGTTTGCTTGCTATTTGCCTATCATAACCTTCCCATGCGTTGAGTATGAATAATTTTAAGAAATAAAGGGTAATTTATTAATATATTTATAAGATTTTATTGAATATATTAGTTAGTATCTTTATTTTTTGAAATACAATATAAAATCAGTCAGATTTGGTTTCAAAAACTAAAAAAAAGCTTATGTTACTTTTGAATAAAATATACTAAAATATTTTGTTAATCAACTAAAAAATACCAAAAATATTCTTATTTATTTATTGATAAATTTAACTTTTTATTAATTTAAAAAATATAATATAAAAAAATTAACAAATTTGACATTTGGATATAAATTTGATGATATTAAAATTTTTTTGATATTTTTTTATTATTTTTAAGATAAAAAAAAAAGGTAAATTTGATATTTTATTTATATATAATGGAAAAAATTAATTGAATGATTATCTAGTGTATTAAATTAAATCTGAGGAACTTTATACTATATTTCTAAAAATAGAGACTCAACCAAACCTGAGAGCATTCTTAATAGTTTCTTTATTTTCCTTATTATCTATATTTACAGAGTTTTATGTCTTCCAACCATCTCTCTATCTTTTTTCTTACTTTTCACTCTCCTTAAAATTTTATTTTATCTTTTTATATTTAAGAGCTACAAGAAACTCATAAGTAATATTTTATTATTTTTCTTTTATCTTTTTTGTTTTTTCTCTATTTTTCCTTCATTTTTTGTTTCTTACTCTTTATTTCTATTTTTTTCTATATAGTTTTATTAATAAAAAATTAAAATAGAAAATGAGATAAGAAGTATTGTTAGAGTATATATAATTGTTAAAATAAATTAAAATAGAAAATAAATTTTTTATAATATAATATAATGAAATAGAAAGTATTATTAGAGATGCGCGGTACAGTAATTTACCAAAAAAAATAAATAGTATGTTTAGATGATATCCACTACTAAAAACAAAAACAATAAATAAATAACCTTAAAAAAAATAATGTAAAACTGACCATTTGTTGGAGCGCAGCCGCAGAAAGCGAAGCGAGTGAACTCGTCCAGCTTTGGAACAGCAGGAGCATGACTCCCCTCTTCCAACTCACCTTTCTCTCTTTCACTGTTATTATTATTATTATTATTATTATTATTATTATTATTATTATCTCCTACGCTTTTTACTACCTCAATCATCTTCTTCAAAGCCTTCAAATCTTCATCGCATTTTTTCAGTGCCCCTAACAGTTTCCTCCGCTTCTCCGCCACCGCTAATTCTGCCGTAGGAGTCGGAGTGTCGTCAAGTCCCATCAGCCTTGCCACCAGAGCTGGCGGAGGTGGCTGACACACTAGTCTCATGTCCGGCGGAAGTGTCGGACTTCTCAGAACGACGTCGGATGAAGCAACATTTGGGCACTTTTCTTGTGGTGGAGGTGACGAAAAAGATGGTTGCAAATTAGTTGATTTTTTTTCTTGCGTTTTGCCTATAAAATTTGTACATTTTAATTACTACATATTAGATTAAATTAGAAAATCAAAAGAAAATTTCAGCAACATTTTTTATGGAAAACAAAGTTAACAAACCGGAAGTGATAAATCTGCGGCGGTTATTAAATTTCCAAGCCAACTGAAAAATGCAAGACATGCAACCAATACTCTTTGGGCGAACATTTTCCGGCGCCGGAGAGATATCCTGACCGGATGATGATGAAAGCATTAGATCTTTAGCTGCTCTCTCTCTCTCTCGCTTTCTCTCCAAAAATGAGTTTATGAAAACGTTGTGGCCTTGCACCAAATATAAGGGCAAATAAGAGAGAGAGAAGAACAAATAAACATTACAAAGGAGTAATTGTGTCTCCCATTATAAAAGTTGAGATATAATAGTGTCTCTACACCATATGATGCTATGATGGTTCACGTTGGTATCCTATATACTGACCTTTTACCCTTTGACCATTTACAATGTTACTAAGAAGGACAAATTAGATTATATGCAAGAGATTTCTTAACATCTTAACATCTGTGTTCTGATGGATGACCGTAAATAATTCCATGTTTTCATAGTACATCCTTTTATACCAGTAAGTTTTTAACTTAATGGTATTGATTTGATTACTAAAACTGTGAGATTTCAAATTTTAATTTTACGGTTATATATATATATATATTGTTGGAGAAATTTATACGAAATAAGACCGAAGATCTCATTATAGGATCTAAAACATGTATGTTAGAATATAAAACAAGTTTAATTGATATAAAAGAAGATGAAATGAACATGGTTTAGCCGATTCCATCTTCATATGAACGATCTAAGAGAATTTGCACTAATATCTTCTATCGTTTCTAACTCAGAGATGATAGAAATCTTATCTCCCTTAATTTCTATTCAACTTTATATAGAGGAGAATGGCTGGAGTTACCAACAAGAGAGATTTAACCCACTTATATATAATCATGGTCTTTCTATTATACCCATATTATTATGCGAATCCACATTAGTTTATCCACACTAAATTAATTAATGATGTTCCATACAAATAAAGAATTGATTGGATTATTAAAATCATTTATTTTGTAATGTATATTTATTTCTCAATCAATGAAGTCCACAATTAGATATAAAATATATATTACATTCTTCCACTTGGGCTAATTATGTAACACCTTATACCTATGAATATCACTTATACTTATATCATATTATCATGTATTGCATAGAATAAGACATAGTCCTGTTTATAATAAGGGATAATTTTTTCTTTTTTTGGATCATATAACATTATCACTTTGCAACATTTGACAACTCAGCTAAGTATCATATCCTGATTATAAACCTAATATATCACATATGTTAATAATTCAGACATTATGTTTAATTATTTCAGTTAGAAAGGTTAAAGCCAAATACACATTTACACATCATTGCATATTTAGTAATTTATACATATACAGATACACAACCTAAAATACAAATGTCATATTCCTATACATATGTGCAATGCAAGGAGAGAGATTGTTAAGGCTCGGCCAGTGACCTGTGATTCATGTCCTCTATATGGTATGCACCTCCAAAATAAGCTAATTACTCTTCTTTGCCTGAAAGATGACGCAATTTGGTGAGTTGCAACTCAATGATAATAATTATCAAAAGCTTTCTGAAGTACCAAGCCAATCACAGTTATAAGTAATAATCGTCATTTGTACACATTTTACATGTCATTCTATTTATCAATATTATATGAATATAAATAATATTAATTCATGTAAACATTTCATTTACTTATGCTTATGTCATTTTCTTATTGTTGTGACCAGGTTAAACAGATACTGTTTCGGATTTCCATGTGAACATTTGCATTTGCTAGCTACTTGATCATTTGTAACATTTGCATATTTGTTGGGCCATAGGCCTTTTCTTTTGCTTTTGAACATTTGTTTGGGCCATAGGCCTCTTCTTTTGCTTTTCAATACTATTTAGCTAGTCACAACGCCTTTTAAGTCCATATGCATATGCAATAATCATTATACATTTCAGTCAACCTTTGCCTTATACAAAGAAAATATATACATGTAATCCAAACATGTACTTTACATCCAATACAGTCTTATTGGCCATATCATAGCAATCATGTAATTCAAATAAAGCAAATCAAGTCACATTACATGTAGCACATAATAATCATATTACGTGTAGCGCGTAATAATCACATTACACGTAGCACGTACCAAAGAATTCATTTGATAATTAAACTCACATTTTCTTTTGCTAATAAGTCTCTATCTTACTGTCTTTCACTTTCTTGAGGCTCTCCAATATGCTATGGACCTAATTTAATGTATACTTGGTCAATTGGTAATTAAATAAACTTAGTGAAACTTAAACAAATTGAAATATGTATTTTAAGGACCACTAACTAGGGTTTGGTCTAATGGCAGTGT
>CATIWF010005744.1:0-22967 GCA_949630135.1 Balakata baccata | reverse complement strand
GATTTTCAAGATGAAGACCTACAAGGAAGGTAACATCATTACCTATAAAGCTAGGGTTGGTAGTTAGAGGATATCATCAAAGATAAATATTGACTTTGACAAGACCTTTTCTCCACATCCTATGCTTAAATTCATAATGTTACTCCTAGCCATTGCTACTCATTATGATGAGATTTGACAAATGGATATGAAGATATCTTTCCATTAAGGAAATCTAACCTAAGATGTGCGCGTGACACAACCTGAGGAATTCATATTCAATAATGGCGAAACAGGATGTGAATTGCAAAAATCCATTTATAAATTGATGCGAACATCAATGAATTGAAATATCTAATTTGATGAGACAATCAAAGAGTTTGTTTTTTTTTTTTTTTACAAATTCTGGATGAACCTTGTGCTTACAAATAGGTTAGTAGGAGTGTTGTCGTGTTTCTAATTAGGGTTGTTCGCGGATTGTGTTGTGCAGAATAGACATAACATTCGATCCAATCCACAATTTGCTGATTGAAAATTTTTCCATCCAACCTAATCTACAAATATATAAAAACCAATCCAATCCACAATTGCATGTTGGATTGGATTGGTTTACGGTTTAATACTATATACTTTTTATATTTTTTAATAATAATGTTAATATCTTACAAAGAAATATCTATAGTGTCCCACAAACCTTTAATTCACCATATAAAGTACATAATCTCAAGTCTTATTATAAAAATTACAATAGAAATTTTCTAAAATGAAATACAATGAAAAATTATAATCAAATTACTCCATTAAAGATCAATAGTACAAAAAATTCCATATAAATGAAATTGCAACAGTGTAACCTACAATAAAAATAAATACAGAAAATTTAGATTTTTTAAAATTGAATTAAACATAAAAAGTTAAAATGTCATTTACTTCAATAATCATTCAATATTCATCATCATCATCATCAACTTCAACATTAATTGTTAACCGTACTATGCCTAGAAATTTCTATAAGAAAGTAAAGTGTTAGAAAATGTGCATAAAAAATATGATTTTACTTTTTTGGAAAAAAAAGAAAACCCATTATTTTGTACGATTTCTTCAAATTTTTCAATGTCATCCAATATTTCTTAAAAGTTAAGAGGGATAGTATCAGACTGCAACCAATTTTGTGCACATACAAGAGCCTCCACCGTTTTAGGAGCCAATAAATTTCGAAATAGATCAATAATTCCTCCGCTTATGCTAAAAGTGGATCTCGAGGCAACCGTTGAAATTGAAATTACTATGACATCTCTTGCAATTTTTGAAGGATAGAAAATTTTGAAGCATTAAGTTTCCACCAATCTAATATATTGTGTCTTTTAACCAACTATTCACAAAACTCTATCAAATGCCTACCTAGCTTCGTTTTATTCTCAACCGATGACTCATCCGCTAATTTTTTTAGAAATACATCATCCATGTCACCATTCGCATCACCAATGGAATTATATTTATAAAATATAAGAATTATGCATTTATAAATAATTTATTAATTTTCTAGTTATACAATATATTTTTATATAAATAAATATAATTATCACTTTTACTTTTTTAATAAGATAATAATAAATGTAAAGATATATTATGATAGATTAGAATTTAGAAAAATTTATGACTTCAAATTTGCATTATGAATATAAAAAATTAGTATAAATAAATAAATAAATATATATATATATATATAATATATATATATATATATTGTGTGGATTGCAGATTTAAATATAAAAAATTCAATCAAATCCATAAAATGTTGTTTAAAAAAATATAAATCAACTCAATCCTCTATATTTTTTAAACCGCGGGTTAGTTCGAATTGGTTCAGTTTGGGCGGGTTTGGCAGTTTATGAACACCCCTATTTCTAACGTAAAATGTGAGAGACATACTACTTAGTAAACGGCGTCTCAATTCTAAGTTAGTCTATTTGTTGCTCTTAAAGTATTTCTCCAAGAAAGATTTAAAAATAATCTACCAAAGGAGATTAAAATCTATAGAAATAGATCTAAGAGGTTGCTTAGTTTTTCTTAGTGTATGTAGTTAAGATGCTAAAGAGATTAGCATGGAATAGTCCATGAGAGGATTTATTCCTATGGTTGATAGGATTACCCTCTCTAAGTGTACATGTCTAAAGACATAAGACAAATGGACTGGCACAGTTGGGGCTCCATAAGCTTTGATTATTTGATCTATTATGTTATGTTATGTTATGTTATGTATTAGACCCGATGTATCTTATGCTCTGAGTGTCCTGAGCAGATACTAATTAGACCCTAGTAAGGGCCATTGGTTGGCTGTCAAAAACATCCTTAAGTATTTGAGAAAAACTAAGGATGCATTCTTGATTTGAGGAGATAAACTTAAGGTAAGGAAGTTTATAGATGCTAACATCCAATTTGATAAGGATGATCCAAAATCCTAGTCGGGCTATGAATTCACATTGAATGGTTGTGAAGTCACTTGAAAGGTTCCAAACAGGTAATGATTATGGATTCCACAACTAAAAAGTACATTGCAGCTTTCGAGGTAGCTAAGGAAGTGGATAAGTAAAATCATCACAAAGTTAGAAGTGATTCTTAGCATTGGTAATCATATATGATTGGAATAACAGTGGAGCCATTACATCAGCAAAAGAAATCATGGTCTTATCAAAGATTTAAACATGTATTCAATGATACCAATTGATTAGTGAGATCAATGGTAGACGTGATGTAATGATAGAAAGAGTTCCTACTGATCAAAATATAATTGATCGAGACATTAGACCAAATCCCCAAAAGGAATATAATGGTAATATCCTCACCTATGATGTAATGTACAATGGAGATTCGCTTTAGTATAAGTGAGATATTGTTAGAGATGTGTTGTAACACCCATAAAATAGGACCTAGAAGTAATGTGGCATAAGAAAGATATTTTGGTAATATAAAAAAGATCAAAATTGTCCTAATTTCACAAAAATTGAATAGGGCAGAATCACAATCATGATTTAGGAATTGTGCTTGCGAAAAATGTCGTGTTCACGATATTGACCTAGGCAGTAACTCTATATAAACAGGATCCTATTTCATATTTTTTAGAACCCTAACTACCCCCATACACAAGAAAATGCCAAGAGAACTCTTCCCTTATCTTCCATTGCTACACCTTTGAGACTAGTTTTGATAATATTAAATCAAGGGTGTTGGGAAATTCACATAAGAACACGAGTTTGAGTTTGAACATTCTTGGAAACTGAGATTATCCATCTATGTTTTTGTATTCTAGACGTGGTTCAGTAAGTTTTATGACCTCTTACCAACCTTGGCTTCGTTTTGTTCATGGTTATAGTTTTAAAGCTAGGGTTTTTCGATTTTGCACTCTAGTCCTTTTAGAACAAAATGCATTGACATTATTTTGATTAGATTATGAGCTTTATTACATGTTATTTGTGTTAGGGAATGATACAAAAGGTGGAAATGATCACCTAGTTGAGGGAGAACGGTAAATAGAGGGTTTTTTGGCTCCATAGTTAAAAGTCTGTACATTTAATCATATTTATTCGCTTTCTTATATGTTTGATATTGTATGAATATTATAGGTTCAAGGTTGCTGTGATATGCCATACTTAGTGATTTGATAGATTGAAAGATAATTAAATGTGTTAAAGGCATGAAATATTCATATTTGTCTTATTAATTCGAAATGAGCATGGGTACAAATAATGGCATGTTAAAAATGATAAATTGGACTGCACATATATTCTATAGTGTTTATGTATTACAGTATATGGCTTTGGAATTGAAAATTTAGGGGTTGGCATGAGAAAATGAGGGTTTGCATATTGCTGTTGTCGTAGGTTTTGGGATCGCAATATGGAAATTGCGCTTGGGAATAGCGCGATAGAGCCTTGCCTCTACTCGCGATGGCATAGGGCCATAAGCATACCACGACACACCATAGCGTGCCAAGGCACACTCAACCAACACACTCATGTAGGGTGATGGTCATGATGTTAATAAAATATGTCTTATATGCCATGATGTAATATAAGAAACATGAATACATATGGAATGGTATTTGATGGAGTAATATATTATGATATGACATGAGGTACATGGATAAATGTATAGATGATAACACATGGATGACTCTATGTCAGTGGATTATTATGTATTATTATAGAAATGTTAATTAACATGATTACATGTTATTTTACTCATATTGATATGTTATATCATGATACTTTATTTTTTTTACATGATTCATGGGTTAAGATCTATGTGAATTAAAGAAAAAGAGGAAAGTCTAAAATGCCCTTACTCATACTAGAACTGACTCTAGGATAGTTGACATATCATTAAGGATAATTACGGTACCGTATCTTCTATTCATGCATTTATATTAGGGCAAAGTGACTCAAGCTCCATGAGTGCCTTTGACCCATTTTTGCTAGCAATTATTATATTATCAATTAAGTTGGCCTAAGCTTTGAGAGCGCACTTGTCTTGATTAAGGTTATGGACAGTCACGAATAGTGAATAGGAAGGCCTAAGCTCTTAGAGCACTCCTATTCACAACCCGTATCCTGTAGTATGAGTATTAAGTAATTCAAAATTGTTTTAATAAATGAAAAAAAGGAAGTGTTTTACAATTGTTTATGGATATAGGAAATAACTTCTGCTTACTAGGTATGCTAATGTCTTATTTGATGAATTATTTGGCATGATCTCGTGAACATGATTAATATGAATTGGAATATGAGAATGTGTTATACTATGAATTACCTGATATGAATTGTATGATATATAATAAAATTTATATGATTATTTATATCACTATGCTTTCAATAGCTTAGTGTACGAGTTTTTCTGCATGCAGATCAAGAGCCGTTAAGGAAGTTGACATCGAGAAGTTCAAGCCAGTCAAAGTATCTCAAATTCAGAGTTGGCTTCTATTTTTCATACATTTATTTATATGCTTATGCATTGGGATAGTTAGATATTGCCATAAAATTATGGTTTAAATATTTATTATTGATATTGGATTATGAATAGTTTTAATAAGTTTGGGCGTGGTTAGCCCTGGATTGAGATTTTATAGTTATAGTTAAAAAGTATGGATGCATGTTTCAATTAAACGGCCATATGATGCTATGGATAATTATTATATGAAAAGTAATATGATATACTTAAATGGTAAAAGGATAATAATTGGATACCAGACTAGTACATTAATAGTATATAAGTATAGTACTCCTTTGTATAATAGGTTCTGTATGCTATATGAGAGTGTGTTACATGTGTCATAAAGGCAATTGTTTTAGACACTTAGTTTACACATAAATGACGACATTCTTTCCTTATATTGGTATTCATTTGCATAAGAATTGATGTAAATCTTAAACTGATTAGTGAAAGTTCATGATATGAAACACAACATGAAGGGAATCATGATGAGATCATGATTATAAGATTCTTATCATGAACAATTGTGTTCATATTTAAATAACCCCTAGTCATAGGATTAACAAGATGAGATATTGTTAATCCGGATATACTAGCACATGTTACACTTCTTAATTTGATAAAGTAATTGATCTCATAAATTATAGACATGAGATGTTTAGAGTTAACATATGAATGCTTGTTAAGAGTAAAAAGGACACTGGATGACCTGCTGTGAGAGAATTATATGAATTATCTATTTAAACTCATCATAGCAATGGTGTAAGTATCCTTAGACTTGAGGTGCTCAAGATTATCTTGGATATTGGTTATATACTTTGACTATATTCCTTGTTGCCTTAGGAGAGGTCGCCTATAGGGTGGTAATTGGGTACAACTTGAGGTATTCGAAGATAGTTGAGTAACCAATAAAAGATTCATTGCTCCTAATAAAAAGAGAGTATATCCACGACCTCTTGTTGAGATCATTACTTGGAAAACTTAGGCCAAAGTAGACATATCTTTGAAGACATATCTTATAGAGTAATGATAATATCACTTGAACTAGATGTGACATAATCAGTCTAATGGAAGCTGATGTTCAGATCATACTCTAAACTGAGTGGGGTATAGTAAGGATGAAGGGAAAAATTGCACTGATAATTATTTATGGAAAGGTTCGTAATTAAACAACTAACTTTCTGATCAATTGAGAATTATGATGTATTGCTAGATACTAATCTGCTCGAGATCATATATTGATATGAATGTCTAACATAGTCAAAAACCTAATAGGTCACATACTTTAAAGGTGTGAAGAATATATAACATGGGCTTTGGATATGATCCAATTAAAGAGAAAGAAAATTTGGACCATAAATGACTCGCGGATGTTGAAAAAGTTTCCTGGACGTGAAGGGCATTACAAGCGTGAGAGACTCAATGAGTTGCAGGCTAGTGTGGGCCAGCAGGCCATCACGAGCTAGCGATGCTCATTGCTAGTGCGCGACAATGGCTGGTAGTCACAAGCGCGTAACGCGTAGTGCAGTGCGTGCTGGACACGCTTTGGGCGTGTTTTGGGTTATTTTAATTGGTGTTCAATTAGGAATAGGATTCCTTATCAGTCTCTAATAATATGATTAAGGGACATATAAATACATCTTCTAAGGTCCAAAATTGTAGCAACCAACTAAAAATTAATGGAGATTAATTCTTTCTTTATCTTTACAAGATTAATCGATATAGCTAGTACATAGTTAATTAATCTAACCATTCCCCTTGTGGTTTTGTTTTTCTCCTTCGAGTGTATTACCGTTAGAGGCATTTCAACTTTGGATTGCTATAATTTGCGACAATCTTGCAGGAAGGAATCGAAAAAATAAATCCAAAAATACAAAGATAATTATCTTCAAACTTAGATTGGTTAATTAGTTTTGATAACATAAGTAGAATTCATGGTTTCGGGTTTTGAAGAATTTTATGCGTTCTTGTATGTTTCATTATTGTTTGATTGTATGTTCATTATTATTTGATAGCATGATTAATTTTACCGAGTGTTATTATACTTTTGATAACTTGCTTAACGATAACTTTTTAATTTTTTTTCCATAACAGTCACTAAACTTCATTTTTTTCCATAAAAATAACAAAACTTCATTTTTTTTTTCAAAAAAATTACTTTCAGCAATTTTCTCACTGGATTCCGATATAGACAATGACATAGTACTATAATTCTTTGAATTTACTGATGCGACATCTACATAAATGATGATGTGGTATTATATGTTAGTATTCCGATGCTACATTATTAGCAATTCAATAAGTAAATTGTCGTAAGTGATATTTATGGAAAAAAATGAAATTTAGTAATTTTTATCAAAAAAAGTTATTTTTGCATAAATTATAAAAAAATATAATGATCATCAACGAAATCAACTATTTGACTGCATATTCATTATTATTGAATGCAAATTTATTATTATTTTTAATCATGTTCATTTAGAATATAATTATATTCATTATTATTTGCACACAAGTCGAATAAAAAATCTAAAAAAACTCTTCAAAATCAAAGAAAAAATTGAAAGAAAAACTTACTGCAATTAATAATAAATCTAAATACAAATAATAACGAACATGGTTCATAGATTCACATAGATGAGGACGATAAATCCATGCAGTGAATGATCAAATCAGATCCTCACTTAAGAAAAATTTAGAAAAAATTACTATTTATATATGAGATTTGATATGTTACATTATTTCTTTATAATGTTTAAAAATTATGCTATAACCCCTTTTATTTTTGTTATTTTGTTAAATTTTAAAGCATTTACTGTTAATCAAAAATAATATTTTTTTTGCTTATAAATGTACTATTATAACAAGTTAAAACCTCATAAGGTACTAGAACAATTAGTTAAATCTCATGAAAGTACTTATATAATAGGTTAAATTTTATGAAGTAAATAATACTTTTTTTTTTCATAATTTCACTACAATATAATATTTTTCTAATAGAAAATCTAATAGAAAGATTTATTAATATAATATAATAAAACTGAGGGACAAATATTATAGTTTTTAAATTTTAAAAGGTACTAATATATTATATATTATGTAAAAACTTACAGTGTAAATAGTAATTTTTCCATAAATTTAATATAAAAATACTAATTTTCTTTATATTTTTTTTAATTCTTACCCAACTTGTATTAGAATATTTATACTTTATTGATCTGTATTAAAGTATAAAGTATTTTAATATAAGTTGAGATAAGTTGGAAAAAAAAGTTATATAATTGACAAGTAGCATTTTTTATATTTGTATTTTTGTAAATTTTTAAATATTGAAAAAGGAGAAAAAAATTTCATTTGAATAAAAATTTTTTATGGATTTTATTTTTATTATTTTATAATAATTTTAATTATTAATATAATATATTAAAATAGTAATTGAAATCTATAAATTGAAATTTATATTGTATCTAAAAATGTATTTAAATTTTATTAATGTAGTATATTTTGTAAATGTTTCCGTTGTTTCTTTTACTGTTATATAAAATATGGAATCCAAAAATAAAAAATTTCCATAATAAGGTAAATTAGAAGTGAAGAAGGAGCACTGCTTGGCTTTTTCTTCACATTCTTCTTCTACATTCTCTCTCCCATTCTGTAATAAGAGAAAGAGAGAACCCAATCATCGCTTAAAGAAAACTACAAATCGGTTCATACTACTTTTAGGTGTTCACGATGCCGTTTTGTTGGTCGGAGTAGGGAGGAGAGATATGTGTAGACGGGAGAAGATGAAGCAGTACTTCACCTTCTTCTTCTTTTGTTAGAATTCATGGCTTCGTCTTCTCAGCATCGCTGTGTTTTTGGTATTCTTTGTTCTTCTCTAATATGCCTTTTTGAATTGATTGGTTCGAATAGAAAATCTTGTAGCTCTCGAATTGAATTCAGAACTTATTCCAGAGATTCGAAGTTCGTTTTTTTTTTTTTTTTAACTTGTCTTTCAAGTTTTAAGATGCCTTTTTGATTTTAGTGTTTTGTGGCAGTTGGGAACATACCATATGGTGCTACTGAGGAACAGCTCATCGATATCTGCAGAGAGGTTGGGCCTGTGGTGTCTTTCAGGTCAGAGATTTTATTTTGAATTATTAGTTGCTTCAAGTAACAGAGTCGTTGTTTCGAATTTGTTGCCCTAGAATTCGGTGGTTGAATATTGAACTTGAGTTTTCTCTCCTATTTGAAAAGGTTTTATCTTTTTATGGTGCTTGTTACGCTATCTTGGATTTCAATAGGCAACCTACAATTTCCTTGATCCTTTGTGCTAAATTCCATAATTGCTCAAGAATCAAGTTTTAGCATATGAATTATACAAGCTGGTTTTACATTGTGTTGATAATTGAAGTAGAAGAGGAAGGATGAGGGAAAACTCTTTTCATGGATCATTATAGAATTGTAATATGTTTATTCTGAATTGCCTTCAAATTTTTGAAGTGGGGGCAAACAAATTACAGCTAAGTTATTTGACAATACATCAGATCTGAATATCCACAATTCTTTATATCGTTGACAACTACAAAATAATGTTGAATCATCGAGTGATGACATATGTGCTGCATGCTCATCACTGCCATATGGCTATAAGCATTGTTTCTAGGAGATGTTTGTGAAAGTCACTAGTAGATTCTCACAGTGAAAAGTATTGGTGACTAAAGGCATGACTTAACAAAAAATGCTGCTACACTTGAAGCCAAAGATTGAGAGTATGAAAAGCATTATAGGGGTTGTAACTATTCCTGCTTGTCAGTCCTTCTTGTGAGAGATTGATTTTTACTCAACCTTTCCTGTACTTGGTGCTTCACACACAAAGTAAAGTACTTTTCATTTTTGTATCATCAACCCTGAAGAAAACGGAAAAATGAGGATACTTAACAATATCAGGAACATATATTCTGTTATGCTGGTAATATTACTGGCAAAATGGATATTGGGCTTGATGACCTATTACTGAAATATGTACCCAGTTGATGTTCAGATTGTTTTCTGGAAATTCATTTATTTTGTCGGTCAATGTGTTTTAGCAATATGATACCAAAGTTGTAATGACCTCAAGAAGAGATCAAGCAAACCAGAAGAGTTGAGAAGGAAATCAGAGTAGAAAGAGCAAGAAGAGAATAAGAATTCAAGCAGAAAAGATAGGAGAAGAGGAAATTGAGATTCGAGAGAAGCATATTTAGAGGGAAATTCAAATTGGACTACTCATTTCATGCTTGAGATTTCTGTTACAACTTCAACTATTTATAGAAGCAATAAAAAATAATTGACAACTCATTACATCATTACACCTCATGTATACCAATATCATCCAATAATATGCTGCCATTATTCCAAGTGGACTGCCACCTAATCAATCCTATACAACCAGTATTGCTTCTTCTTCTGGCTCTCTATTTCCTGCTTTTGGGTCACTGATTCCCGCCCCTTCTCTTCAACTGTGGTTGAGATTGATCTCAGGTGGATGTCAAACTTGCCTATCCTCAAAGAAATGGCATTTGAGATGTGGAGGAGGCATTGGAAGAGAAATTTTTGGCCTGATATGTGCACCACAGTTGAAGTGTCAAAGGTTGAACCATTGGCCATTAAACAACTGAAGAAGCCAATTCTCCAAGTTTTGGAGCAGAGCAATAGACCAACTTGGCAACTATTGATACCACTTCGAAGGATTCCTCCTTCCTTTACTCCCAATTTCCATATCTCTACCTTGAGGACAAGGTGATACTCAAAGGGTAGGGTATTGTCATGAGACTCATGACCAAGAAAGGGCCAGTATCAGATCAGGAAATAGGAAGAGAAAATTCAGTTAGAGGCAAGGCCAAATTGGATAAAGAAGTTCGAGAAGAGAAGCCAGCAAATGGAGCCCAGAACCAGGAGGATGAAGTTGCTGAGATAATCCAAGAGAAGCTTCTATGGTTATAGCTAGCACTATTAGTGGATAAGGCAGTTAGTGGGTTGCTAAAAATAAGCAAGCAGTTAGGCGAGTTAGCTGTCAATGCTGAGATGGGATCTCAGTTGGCAGAATGATAGAATTTCATTGGATGTAATGAGATGTAAGTCCGAGTTGTCCATTTACAATTCCTATATAAACCCACTAATGTAATGAGTAATACAAGCATGGAAATGAGTTTTATCAGTTTAAATTTCCCTCTAAAAGTTTTCTCAAGTTTCTCATTCACTCTTCTAATCTTTTTCTTTCTGCTTCTCTTCTTCTTGTAAGTTTCTGAGTTCCAATTCTTTCTTCTCATCTCTGTTTCCTTCATAAGTTTTCATTGATCTTATCTAAGATCATTACAGAAAGTGCCCTTTCAGATGAGACTATCTACTGTAGGACCAAGAAATAAAGGTTCCAGTCTAATGAAGCAAGTAAAAACAATCTGCACCTCATATTTAATTGGGATTGCTTTTTTTTTTTCCCTAGTCTTTCCAGGCATATCTTGTAGGCGAGATTATAGTTAATAGAACAAGATCCTGTTTTATTAATTTTCTAGCAGAAGAGGTGATTTTTCCTTATAGTGAACAAAACCTCTTTTGTGTTTCCAAGTTCATTTTTCCCTTTTCTGGTAGTAAGTTTTTGTTTAAATTATTTATTTTTCCTTTTGTTTCAGGTTAGTCATTGATAGAGAAACAGGGAAACCAAAAGGTTATGGGTTTTGTGAGTATAAGGATGAGGAGACAGCTCTAAGTGCTCGTCGTAATCTCCAGGGTTATGAGATTAATGGCAGGCAATTACGGGTTGATTTTGCTGAGAATGACAAAAATGCAGACAGAAATCGAGAACAGGTATAGTTAGATTTCAAGGGCTAATCCTTTTCTTTTATGGTTCCTTATTGAAGGGCTTAGTTTTCAACCTATGATTCCTACTGGAATTTGCCTATAGGAGAATCAACTAAGTTAACCATACTATTAATTCTAAGGCCTAGTTGTAATGCTTAACTGTTTCCTTTGTGCTTTAGATTATCTAATATCTCTCCGATATTTGATGGTTGAGTAATATTTACTTTAGGATTTTAGCTTTTGAAGTTATGGAATGAGACATCATTTAAATAATATGATCCATTGCATTACCGTGTAATGAGCAAACATTTACCTTAGAGGTGTCTAGGCCATTTTAATGAAAAATACCACCTTTGTGAAAGCAGAAAACAATTGAATATCATTAGACCTTTTTCCTTTCTTAATTGTGTTGTTCATGCAATGTATAAAATAAGAGCTTTTGGGTTTTTAAAACACAGTGCAGTTTATCTTCTTCAAAGTGACAGCCTTGTTGGATGTGTTTGCAAATTAATTTTGCATGAATATGTATAAGCATGCTAATTAATTTGGGATATTGGATCGATGATGTATTTGGTGGATCTCTCGGTTCATTTTAGCTTTACCATGAGTGCTGTGCCAACAAGTAATATTGTTACTTGGCATATCTTAGTATGCTCCCTTGACTTGCAGGAGAAACGTGTCTGCTGCTAGCTAAGTAGAAATAATTTATATTTGTTTTTTTATTTATTTTTATTTTGAAATCAGGTACTTTTGTTATTTATTCTTTTGAGGATGCATCACTTCCACAAACGACACCATCTTGATAGGTAGGAATTTTTTCATAAGAAGTGGGGCACTTATTATTTGCACTCATATTGATGCTTGTGTTGGGGTTGAGGCATCAATTATGTTGGTGTGATTAAATTGAATACATGTTTGCACCTTATGTTCTAATTTATTTTGCAACATAGGCTTAATTTATTTACAACTAGGGGGAGAGGGAGGGTGGGTGGGGATTAGTCTGGCCTGGTGTGTGCTTGTGGCTGAATACATGCGAGCATGTGGCATTTATGATATGATGCTTCAAATTTACATGCGACTTAATGATTCATCTATTTTCAAAAACTCAGTGTGTTTATGTCAAGGCTGGATTGTTCTATGCATTTATATGCTTGGACTGTCAAAATATATGTCAAGGTCAGGGCTGAGATTTGTTGTTTTTGGTTTTTTATATGCTCAACCGTAATTTTCAGCATTGTCCTTATAGGAACTGGATCGAAAATCCTAATTGGTGGATGTAACTTTCTTGTTAAATTTACTGATTATTCAGAATTAATTGCAACAAATGAATATAAAGAAACCTTTTCATTCTATATCGCAACTATAGACTGTTCTTGATCCCCTTTGATATGTGAGTAGGTATGAATCACTAGTTGCATTAATGTTGAATGATGGGTAAAGGCGGCCCTATGGACTATGCATTTCGACAATGCCTGATCTGTGTTCTTTTATGTCATTGTTTTTGTGTGTGTGTGTATTTTTTCCGAGCTTGTGTGTTTTGGTTATTTCAATATAAGTTTTCATTGTTAGTTTGAAATGCTAACGATCAGGGGTTTGCATTTATGCATCTTGCAGGGTCGTGGGTTACCTGGACTGGCTGCAAATGTTGGTTAGTCTCTTTGTTTCCGAATATTGCATGATGAATTATCTTTTCGCATGAATAAATCGATAATCAATTTTTCCTTATTTGTACATTACAGAATCTCAAAAACAATTAGGGGGGTCAGCAGTCCTTGGGGAACCAGCGCAGCATCAGCCAATTGGTCTTCATATAGCTATAACTGCTGCCACTGTCATGGCAGGAGCTTTAGGTGGTGCTCAGACCGGTATGCAGTCAAATCAAACTGGTTTACAGAGTCAGTCAGCATTAGCAAGTGATCCCTTGACTCTTCATTTGGCCAAAATGTCAAGGAGTCAACTGAATGAGATAATGTCTGAACTGAAGGTATGCATTTAAAACATCACATTTTAATCTGTTGGGTTGCTATTGATTGGTGATATATGTTTTATTTATCTTCTTTGCAAAGGTAATGGCCACACAAAATAAGGAACTAGCTCGCCAGCTATTGCTTGCAAGACCACAGTTGCCGAAAGCTCTTTTTCAGGTTCTTATCCATTATTGACTGTTTCTGTAAACATAAAGGTCCTATTATTATATATGCTTCTTTCAATCTAACTGTAGACGTTAGAGGATAGTTTGTCTAGTTCTTTTTCAAGCCATTTATTCTGACATCTTTTTATTTTCTTCATATTGGTATATAATATCCATTCACGATATGAAGCTATAGTCAAAGTTGAGTTTATGTACTTTATTTTAAATAAAATCTTTATCCTAGGGCATAATTCTTAGTACGAAGAGAGAATTGGTAGAAAAATTATATATTTCTCTTGTGAACAATGGTACATTTTATATACACATTTGAGAAGACTGAAATGAAAAGAAATAAAAATAATTCCTAATAAAGAGTAATCCCTAGAATTAAGCTATTAACACATATACACCTATAATTGCTCCCATAATTTTCTAATACTCCCCCTCAAGCTGGACATGCTTGACATCATTGCTCCAACTTGTTGCAAATATAAGAAACCCTAGCTCCATTAAGAGCTTTTGTAAAAATATCTCCAAACTGTTCTCCAGCCTTTACATAGGCTGTGGAAATCATGTTATGTTGTCAAGTTATGTTGAATTTTCTCACAAATGAAATGACAATCTATCTCAATATGTTTGGTTCATTCATGAAAAACTGGATTAGAGGCAATATGAATAGCCGCTTGATTATCATACCATAGTTTCACTGGACTTGAGACTTTGAGACCAACCTCAGTCAAAAGTTGAGAAATCCACATAATCTTGCACGAAGCTTGTGCCTTAGATCTGTTCTCAAATTCTGCATTGGATCGTGACACCACACACATTTTGCTTCTTATTCTTCCATGAAACCAAGTTCCCACCGACAAAAACGCAATTGCTAATGATAGAGCTTCTATCAATCTTGGAACTTGCCTAGTCAGCATCCGAGAAATACTCAATATTATTATGACCATGATTTTGATAAAATAATCCTCGTCCAAGAGCACCTTCCAAGTAGCATAATATATGTTCTAGGGTTGCCCAATTCTGTACTGTAGGAGAGGACATAAATAGACTCACAATACTAACTGCATAGGCAATGTCAGGCTGAGTCACTGTGAGATAATTCAATTTTTCAACTAATCTCCGATATTGTTCAGGATTATCAAAAGCATCCCGGACTGGACTGTATCAACAGAATGTGGTGCTTTTTTACTTGGATAATACTTATTGGTTTTGTAGTTTGATTGTGAAGTCCATATGCTGGTGTTTGACATGACCAGGTATTTATCTTGATGTGTTTTACAGGCACAAATAATGCTTGGGATGGTGACCTCACAAGTGGTTTGTTTCAATACTTCAAAGTATAATTTGGTTTTTTGTCGTTTCTGAGCAATTGTCACGTAAGATATGCTTTTGCAGTTGCAGATTCCAAATATTAGACAGCCTTCGGGTCAATCTACACTCCATACCTTACAAGATACTCAACAGGGTCAACCGCTAGCAATTCAAACCCTTACTGGGTTACACCCCATTGCCCAGAGGAATCACCCTGGTATGGTACCCAAAATGCAAGAAGGTCAATTCTCTTCTGCGACTCAAAGTTCCTTGGTTCAAAACCAAATTTCTGCACCCCCACAACCTATGCCACCTCAAACTGTGATTCCACAGCTCACCATTAGCCAAGTTCTTCAACAGGCTATAACAGCAGGCCGGTCTGGAGTTCCACCTCTTCGTCCTGTACATCCTTCTGTCAGACCACAAATTCAAGGGGCAAATACCTCAACTTTGAAACAACAAATTCCTCCTTCATTGCTACAACATTCAGGACGGCAGGTTGGAAATGCAAATTTCAGGCCTACCTCTCGGGTGGTTCTTCCAAATGCAACAATACAACCATCTCTTTTACCTCGTCCGCCCTTGTCAGATGCAGCATTCCAGGTACCAAAACTACCTCATTTTCGGTCATAACTCAACTAACTCCTCCCTCCCTCCCTTGCACACATCTATATCTATGTGTGTGTCCGTATTCTGGTGTTCTATGATAAAAGATAATCCTGATTGCATCTACATCTGTGTGTGTGTGTTTCTACACATTGTATGATAAAACATAATCCTGGTGCATCCCAACCTTAGATGTCTATGACATGTTCAGATTTGGTAAAAGAAAAAGGCTATTGTATCTTGTATGGGAGAACAGAGAGAGAAATATACATGTGAAAATTACCTTGGGCCAACCATAAGTAAATCTCTCCAAAATGGAGAGAAAGTTCTATCTGATAGAAAGTGCATTTACCTCTAAAAGTTTTTCTTAAAATTGGAAGACATAAATTATTCTCCACTTTTATCCCCTTCAATTTCACTCTGTCCAACAAGAGAAGTAGAGTAATTTTCTTCTCATTTAGCTTTATTTCTTCTAATTTCAGCAACTTGCAATCATTTTCCCATTTATTATAATACACAAGCATCACAATTTGATGCTTGTTTTAGATGGTGTTCAACAATCTCGATGTAACTGTGTGTTGTGGTATCTAATTTATTTTATAATAACAGCCTGGCCCCCCAATATCAGGCATTTTAGATGCAGTTGGCAATGGTCCTGGTAGACCTATTCAAGATCTACTAGTTGATACTGCTCAGGTTCGTAGAAGTAATGCTTATACGCAAGCAAACATGGTTAATGATTCTAATGAACCAGAAAATCGCCCATCAAAGCTGCTAAAATTGGATGATGGGAGGAGTGTGAATTTTTCATCAGGGGCTTCGGATGTGTCTAATGCCATTGGCTCTCAACCATCTCGATCATTTGCAGTCAGTTCCGTGCCTGCAGATCCACTCTTGAAATCAGAAGAGTCTCAACATTCTGAAAAACAAGTTTTTCAGGTAATTTGCTATCATCTACTTTGTCTTTTCTGTTTGTGTTGATCAGTTTGATCTTCCAATTAGGGATTGTCATTCTTTATGTTTACATTATGCATTATGCAGTTGATGTGGTGGGGAACATAACTTGTCTCTAGTTCATGCACTTGTAATTTTTTCAGAGTGCTCTATGTATTAATTCTTATGTGGGCAAGCAGTTCTCTCTGGGACAACAACCAACAAATCTAACTGTTAAATGCCTTTTCAAGTGTGGCCATTTCCAACTTTATTACTTGCAGTTATGAACTTAATTGAGGAAGTGATTGTTCCCACTGGTTAGTCCGTCTGAAATCTGAATTGTGTCGTTGCTGAAGTTGGACAGAGATCGGAGAGCCATTGATCATTCTAGATTCTAGAGGAAAAAAAATTGAGTCAGGAATAGTGATGTACCATCAGATATCAGATCTTTATAAGCCCCCTTTTGCTATCAAAAAAGGGGGGAAAAGAAAGAAAAGTGATAAGCTCATTTAATAGATGTAGAAACCTTTTGTTCTGAAAAAGGTTACTGTTATTCTAATAATTGCAACAAGAATAATCACATAGGTTCAAGTCTGAGAGAGTGCCTTTACGTCAGAAATGTGGAAGATCATGAGCAGTTCAAATTACCCTTTCTACTGACTGTGGAAGGACACTAACACATTTTGTTCTTGTAATGGTCCACCTTGCTAAATGGTTGGATTCAGAGTAGTATATCTTGTGATGAGCTTGTTAATGTCGAACAGAACACCATAAAAGTTATTATTTATCTTTTGTTCTTATGAAGATATTGTTAACAAAATCTCGTTCATGGTACTGGCTATTTGGAAGAAACGAAATTAATAATAATTGCATGTACCTAATTACCATAGAATGACTGGGTATATGTTAGAATGCTTCAAGTTTAGTAGCTTTGCCTGTCTACCTCCATTGTGTACATCTAAATTGGGAGTCATATTCATTATAAATGTATTTTCTTTTTGGGTACTTTTAAGAACGTAGATTTCGTATTGTTGATTCAATGATGTTTAATTTATAATGGTTTCGGTCCCTTGTTTTCAAGCTTACACTGTTTCCCTTCCTTAGTTACAGCTTCCACCAGATGTGGAGTCTGCATTGCTGCAGCAAGTGTTGAACCTCACACCAGAGCAGTTGAATTTATTGCCACCAGAACAGCAACAGCAAGTTATTCAGCTCCAGCAGGCACTTCGGCAAGATCAGATACAACCGTCATAGCAGGCAGGGTAAAACAGGAAGTGCTTCCTGATGTATTTGTCATGTGTCATTGCAGGACCCTTCCTATTTGGAAGAAAAATGCCTACTCTTGATTCATCTAATTTGCGGAGCATGTAAAATAATTTTTCTCGTACGGTCCCAGTTTGGGTTGTGAAATGCACAAGCATTATTCCATCCATGTATCAGTGATTAGATTGTTATGATATGTCAAAGTATCAATTAGAAGAAAAGGAAAAGAAATTGTGTCGCCTTTATCTTAGCTTCTGGGATTTTGATATATTACAATTTTATTTGACCTGGTTTTCTTATAGCTTTGAGTATTTCTCCCTCCTCCTCTGGGCTGGCTTTGCCATTTTGTGCTCTTTTTTACTCCAATTATTTGACATGCTACAGATGCTGCTTCAGTTAATTTGGTCACTTGGTTTGAGCTTCTTGATAGTTCATACTTGTTTAGATATTTAATTAGTATTATTAATTATTATTTTCAACTGAAATTGCTCTTTACTTTAGTTTCAAAAGGATAAAGAAGGAACAGACATCTTAAATAAGGGAATATGATAACTTAGCACTGCATGATGGGCAACAAAGATAACGAGTCTATGAAATTGAAATGCCAATAACTCAGTTTCCTATGAAACCTCAAATTCTACCATAAGATTATACTTTAATAGCTCTGATATCTATTCTATTCCTGCTTGCAACCTCGTTTTTCTGTGTTTGGTCTCTTTATAATGAATACATTTAATTTAAACTGAAAAATATATTCATTCACTAGAGATATAAGCATCATACACCAATACAGCCTCCAACCTCGGTGGAGGTGCAACACCCAATCCGTGGGGGGACAGCAGATTCTGTTAGAGAAATGTCTGCTACATGATTAGCAGAAGTCTTTACATGCACAAAAGAAACAAAACTGGAACATCTTAAAATATTTACATTACCATCCATTTTAGAGCTAATTTCCCAAGGGATATTAGCTTCCGAGCCGCAGATAATGCCCATGAGAAGTGCATGATCAGCTTCAAAATTACCATATCCATGGCCAGAGATTCTGAAAAGAGCACAACCTCCCTTAACGCATAATTATCTCAAACAAAATGCAAGGATGTAGGTACTAGCCACTCTACCATTTCTTCCATTGATGAAATGGGCACTATTATCTCTAACTCAACTGCCAAAAATGCCATCTTCAAAGAATGATCAAATACAAAATCACATTGATCTTAACATAACTTTCAGCTGTTCACGATCAGGTTGAAGGAGAACTCGCCCAACGATGCTGATTCTGAATGATTTTACTTGATTCTTTACATTTGAAAATTCCAGAAATTTCCTTGAGCTTGTTGAGCAACCATAGCTGGATCCAATTTGTGCTCTTGAAAATAAAATCATTTCTCATTTACCCCGATATAAATTAGCAATGTGACTCATAAAATACAACTCTACCTTAGTTGCCTTAGGACTCTTCGTGATCTCAGCCCACCAGCAAGAAAAAGGAAAACATTCACACATAGTTCTAAAACGCGTTCAACTTGCAAATCAAGCCCTCCTTGCTGAAACACATAATAATAGGATCCGCATTAATCCCCTTCCTACTCAGGTTGTTACAATTAACGTTATCTCTGCATGGTTTCCATTAGAAGAATTCAACCTTTGGAGTCACATTACAATCTTCTTCTCAACCACACTACTAGAACAAATTTCGGAGACCCAATCAACTTGTTGAAACTGCTGCTGAATAATGATGAGGGATAAAGTTGCAATGATACCTAAGAAAAATTCTTGCATATTGGGTGATAAATCTTAAAAAATAATTGCTAGTCCTGTTTACTTTCTTGCAGTTCTACATCTCCACAACTTCCTTGACAGAGAACAAATATTATTAGTTCCTAAGCTTCAATCCAGTCTCTAAGTCTTGTACAGCCTTTGAAGTACACTTCAAATAATAGATTTTTAACATTTGAGTTTCCAACAACTTGCAAGTGAATGTTGGGTCATCATTTTCTCCAGCAGATGTCCATCATGGGGATAATGATGTACAACTCAACATTTGACCATACGGCTCAATCACACAAGGTAAAGCAGCAATTGAGACAGTCTTAAATCATTCCTTTGGCATTCTAATCATCCTAGCATCCTCAAACAGAGTTCACAATAACTCCCCTATTGATTTCAAGTAGGGAAAAGAATTCAGATTTTTACTATAAAAACTGGTTCAACCCACACTAATCTATTTGTTCCATCAGTTTTGCTGGCCTTAATTCAATCGAGGCCAAAACAAGTGGAGTCCTATATAGCTCAGTGACTCACAATGTCATTCTTCTCTCTTCCTTTTGTTTTGAGTCCATAACTGGCCACTGAGGCTTCATTGGTGTTTCACATTGTTGCAATTATGCAAATAATCTTTCTAGATCATATATATTATCACCTTTATCCAATAAAAAAAATGATCCAGGATACGGCAAAATCAAATGAATACACCCTTTTTTGTAAGGACATTCATACAGAATTGCCAGACCTTATCATCAACATTCATCAAGTACAATAAAATATCCTCCACCTCCGACCAACAATTCCAATAATCCCAGCATCCCTAATTTTGTCTATCAATGCTTCTGGGCAACTGCTAATATTGATAATGATGACTAACAAAAAAATGCTCAGAATTCGATACAACCCATGAATCAGAATTATCAAGCAGCTATTTCATCATGAAATTGATGACGAAGAATCTCTTTAAAAACAAAAAAAAATTGTAACTACGTGTTAAAGAAGAAAGGACATGATTATATGTACAGCATTCTTGCTAATTGCTAACAAATTCAAATAAGAAAAGTAACAAGCCATTGCAGCAGAGTAGAGAGCTTGAGATTTCAGAGAAAATAAATTTTGGACCATTTCTGCATTTGTGCTTGTCATCCTTGCGCATGAGTCATGCTAATCTTCTCTATATCGTTCTAATTTTATCAGATGTTCTCGAAGGGACGCAATCTTTTTTTCACCCACAATTTTATGAAGCAACGTAGCACGGACATAAATACAGAGACGGAAACTGCAAAACGAAATTTATAAAAAATATAGAATACGGACACACAAAGAAATATGTGAATATTAAAAAAATTTAGGTAAATTTATAAATAAATAAATTCAAAAAATATAATTATAAGTTATTATTTTTATAAAAATTAAATAAAAATAATATACAATCAAATATATTGAACAATAATTAATATCATATATAGATTTTAAATTTTCTAGAAAAAAATATATTTTTAATTTAAATAAATATATTTCTAATTTTTGTAAAAATTAAAAAATATTTTAAAAATGTTTCGTATCGGTATCCAATGACTGTCAATGGCAGAAATATATCCAAAATGCGAAGCATCCGTGCTTCATAGTTATGAAATTCTGTAAGAAGCATAAGCTTTTCTATGTGGGATTGGGTTACTTCTTTTCTTGACGATGGCATCAATCTTTCGTTTGGACATAAATATGGGCTTTTAAAAAGCTTATTGGGCTTCAGCCCAAATTAAAAGCCCATCTGCTTAAATATCAAGGTTCTAATTAATTAATTTTTCAGATAAAAGCTTTACAAATTATTTATTTTTAGGGATTTTTTACAAGGGAATTTAAAATTTTATTTTACATAAGTTTCATTTCCAAAAATAATATATAGCCAAGAATTATTTGCATAAACCAAATTATAAAGCCTATTTAAATATCAAGGTCCTAATTAAGAGATTTTTCCTAATTTTTCTTTAAGAAAATTCCAGAGTGACTTCTATTTCTCAAACCAAAAGACCCTTTTTAAGTTTTATCTTTTCCATTATATCATTATCATTTAAATTAAATAATTAATATCTAAATTTGTAAAATCTGAACATGATTTCAACAATATTTTTTTCTTTTTTCAAAAAACTCTAATAACTAACCATAAAATCCACCAAAAAATCTAGAACATGATTTCAACAAGATTTCTTTCTTTTTAAAAAAAATTCTAATAACTTACCATAAAGCTCACCACCTTCTTTTTCTTCTTCTTCTTCTTCTCGCCATGTTTATTAAACGCAATAGAGGCTATTTGGTTAGTTACAACAACATGGTAGAAATGGAGTTTTCAAAATGTTTCAGGGGTATTTGGGATTACTATTGAAGGTCCTAAAAAAATAATTTGAATTTTTTTGATTTAATTGACTGATTTTTTTTAATTTTTTACAAACTTTTTTTTTTCAAATCTGCTTTTGAAAAAAATATATATTTACCTGCTTCTACTAAAAGTAGCTTTCAAAACTAAAAAAAAGTTAAAAATAAAATTTTTTTTCCGAAAAACACTTTTTCCAAATACAGTGCCAAACATGGCCTTCATCTATTATAACTTGGTTATATCTAGGTTATATTTAATTATATATGTACATAGATATAACTCATATATACTCAACAAATAACAAACATATAATACAACTGAAGCCAATCATATTAATTTTATTTAATTGTGTTAGTTGTTTCAAACCAACTAGATATTCGTTAATTTATGATTTGAAATTAGAGAAATTAAATTAGATACAATTTAAAGAAGAAATAAAATATAAATATAAATTTTTAATTAATTAATGGAAAGTGGAAATTCAAAGTAAATCTATTATAAGAAATTAATTAAAATAGGATTTAGTTGAAGAAATTAAAAGTTCTATTAGGGATTAAATTGTTAGAGAGGAAAGATTTAGAACCAAAATGAAAATTTGAATATACTTTGCAATAGTTAAGATTAATTAAGCTTAATTAATTCTTAATATTTTCTTGCATGCTATACACGTGGAAAGCATGCATAAGGCATTATAATTTTATACAGACATGTGTCTTATGTTGATTAGAAAGTTGATGATGTACACCAACTCAGAAACCAGTAAAAGCCTAAAAGTCAACAAACAAA
>CATIWF010005743.1:0-27460 GCA_949630135.1 Balakata baccata | reverse complement strand
CTTTGCTCTTTGCTAGGGTTTCTGATTGCCGGTTGCCGAAATTGAAGAGAGTAATCAACCTAACTTAATTTCATTTATTCTCAATATACATTTCATAGTCACACATATTGATTTCTTTATTCTTCCAGCTTGTTGGATTTTCTTCTTTACTTACTCTATTCAGCTTATTTGATTATCCTCAATCCTTTTTTTAGCTCGAATTTTAATCCTTAATTCACGAAATACCTTCTGCTGTTGGTCCTTTGTATTAAATTTAATTGTGCGCAATTTTTTTTTTTTAATGCGTTTTACTGATTATCATCCGTCTTTGTGGAACTTAATGGTATAGTTCACTTTTGTTTTGTGATACTTACTATTGTGTTTTTGTTTTATAGAAAGTTTCGACGAGAAAATTTTTGGATTAAAATGGGAATCAAGAAAAGAAATTCCAGTTCATTAGAGGAAATTGAGAATTTGATAGATAAAAATACTGAGAATGTAGTTTATAATCCTGCTAAAAAGAAATTAAACAAGGCTAAGGAAACATATGTGGAAACTACCTCAGCTGTTCCTAGTTTAATAAAACCCATGGAAAGGAAGAAGGGAAGAAAACCATTGGACAAAGAAAGGCACCGTCTTGCTTTAGAGAGCAAAAAATCCGAGCCTAAACGGATGGAAACAGATAACAAAGTTAATGAAAACAGGGTAAATATGGCGGCTTTACCCACTGGCAGTTTGCCTGAGTTCCATATGGGTGTTTTCAAGGACTTGGCATCAGCGGATGTTTCTGTTAGAGAGGCTGCAGTTGAAAGATTGGTGACGGAGTTACAGGAGGTTTAGAAGGTGTATGAGATGATTGATAATAAGGAATTGATTGAAGGTGGGTTGAATATTTGTGTGCCTTCTTTAAGATATGCTGTGCGCAGGCTTATCTGTGGTACTTCATCATCAAGAGAGGTATGGTTGGTTATAATCGATTGTTATTTTTATTTCTTCCTATTATGTAATTTATGATATGAATTTCCCAATAGATGTTGTGTGGCAACAAAAATAGGGTGCATTAAGTTCCATTTATATTTTCATGTTATATCTGAAGTTAACTGTACGAATGATTATGCAGAAGTTGATATCCTGAAAAATGGGATCATCATAGATTCATAATTATATCATCATTGTGGTCTTCCCTTGCTTGGTATATAGCTCTAGCATATCTTGTCCTCGGGGAGTTTTGTCTTGTGTGGAAAATGTTGCAAGTCAAATGCTGTAACCACATTCTTGATAGGTTTATTCATGATGATAGTTCACTTTAGTTTGTGATACTGATACATATTGGGCCCTGTATATTGACTCTTTGTGATTTCTGTTTCCTTGTACAAGATGAGGTACTTATTATGTGTTCTATGATACTTGTTTACCATGGTATTAAATTTTGCATAGAAACTGCTCATGGGGACATCTTGAGCTTTCATATTTGCAGAATGATAATCTCTTTTCACAAGAGTAATCAAAAGCTATCTTGGCTAAGACATGTTGATCTGTCCAGCTTTATAAGAGTTGATAATGACTGCAATATGTCTTGTGATATAATAAACTTATATTGTATGGTCAGTAGCTAAGAAATGGGGTTGTCTCCAGCTTTTGTGAGAATTGGATAATGACTCTTCAATACATCTTAGGATAGAATAAACCTACATTGGTAATCTGTGATGTTGTGTCTGACTAAATTTTCTGTAATATGTACTCTGGTTTTGGTTTTCCAATGTGCTAGGCAAGGGTTTGCTTTAGGTTTGACTGTGTTAATCGGTGCAATTTCAAGCATCAAGGTGGATGCATTGCTGAAACTAATAACTGATCTGTTAGAAGTTTCTTCCTCAATGAAGGGTCAGGTGAGCAAGAATTTGTCTGTAAATGTTTTATGCTCTCTGCTCCACAGAAGCTCCTCAAGTTACTTATATGTGACATTTCAGGAAGTAAAGGATTGCCTTCTGAGTAGCTTATTTTCTTATGGTGCTCTTGCCCAGTCTGGAAGAATTATTCGAGAGTGGATGTCTGATCCAAGGACTTCACCAGTGCTCTTCTCTCCCTTGTATCAAAGAAGAGGTATTTGTAGGAGCCTGCTGTTGCAGTTATTTTAGATTTGATGGAAAAGGTATTTTTACAATGATAAATAAATAAAAGTAATTCCATATTTATGTACACCATTTTTTCATCCTGGTAATATGTTGGATAGTTAGTTATCACTAATGTTTGGTTTATAACACTTCTCATCTTTGAACATAAGCTTATGCTTGCTAGTTGCTATAGAGATGGCATTTTGCCTTATCTCCTTGATCTCTTATAAAGCTTGTCAATTGTTGCTGTGGCACTGTAGCCTGGCTCTTAATTCTGTTGGAAGGATTTTATCCAGTCGTAATCATCTTGTTTCATTTTCCTGGAGTGTTAACAGTGTTATCCATCCTCAAGATAAAATAGAAAGAAGATGAGAAAAAAAAAATAGAAGTATCATAGATTTTTTTTTTCCTTGTCCTTTGTGAGGGCATTGTTTTACAAGTTCTGTTATGGAGACTTTAGATTTTTCTCTCGTAAAATGGATAGTTTCTAGGATATATTGTTGTTTTCATTGTTAATATTACCTTACTTTGCCTACTTTGCCTGCATTATTTTTTGTCTCTCTTTCTGCTTTTTGATATGCAACCACCATCTAAGAAATATTGTTGTGTAATTTGTTGTTCAACTATTTTGCCAAATTTACTTTAGTTACCTTCTACCTACGTGGAAATGTCAAATCTTCTTCTCCTCTCATGCTAATGGTACATTAACTCCAAACTAACCAAGAAATGGCAAGGAGAAATTAAGGAAAGACCTACCCTTCTATATGGCAAATGACGACCACTAAGTACACAAGATATTGTGATCCAAGTCCAATTATGTTGCTGAACAAACAATAAATAGATTCATCAGTATTTCTTCTTTGTGGATCTATTAATAATTTAATTATTTGCTATCTGAGCAAAAAGAAAAATCTGGAGACACACACATCTGCCTTTTATTTTCCCTCCAAAGTTCTAGACTTTTTAATGCATTTCTAGTCTTTACCTATTTGCTTTGTTGTTAGAATCTTACGATTCTCGATTCGATTCATTTGATTCGTATCGATTCACATAGAAAACGAGTCGAATTTTAACATGAATCTAAATTTTTACTGAATCGTGACGATTCACGATTCGAGTCGTCGGATTCATATCGATTTACATGAAAAACAAGTCAAATCTTAGCAAGAATTAAAATTTATACTAAATCATGGACGAATCGTACAAATCAATGGAGTCGCACAATTCATCCTAAACAAAAAAAAAACAGACAATACTATAAGTTAGAAAGACAAAACATAAGAAATAAGATGATAGTTAATGATGTCTGAATTCTAAGGATAAATCCTGTATGATTTAGTTACTTACTTATCTATCTTCTTTCAAAGATAACTACTTTTTTCTTTTTTATAATCAGAAATTCAAAATATAAAATGATTTATATTACTTATTTTAATTCTTTCAAATTATATAGCTTTTTTCTATAAATTACAAATTTTAAACTATATTTGACTTTATGGTTTAGTATTATTATTAGTTATATAATATTTTTATGTTTAGTTATTACTACATTTCAAAACTATAAAATATATAATATGAAGCATGTTCTTAAAAATGAACATAAAATATTTTGAATTAATATTATCAGGATGAACTGAATTTTACGATTTGATTCTTGATTCCCAAAATTACAAATTCGATTCTCGATTTGACAACTATGCCTATTTGTAAGAGTGCATACTAAAATAACTTTCTAGCCCCTCTCTGTGAAGGTTGATTCTTGTAAGGAATTCTTGTTATCAGTCATTAAGTGGTATTTGATTCCACCCTTTTCCCAAATGGACGATATTACCCTCTGGAATCTCTTCAGGATCTCTCCAATATTTGAACTTAAAATTTGCCAGACTAAGCATATGGAAGATGATTTAAATCATAGTTACAGTGTTTTTGCTCCTCAATCTTCTCAGATTTGGCTAGATTGTATGCATGTGAGAAATAAGACTAGGTGAACCGTTTCACGATCTCTTCATCCTTCATTGATATCTTGTGATTGCAGTTGCCAACAGAAGCTTTATTGAATCACATAGTTGAGACACCTGGTCTTCGTGAGCAGTTTGAGGGAGCCATGGATGTTGGCAATCCTGATGCTTTGCTTTTAGCCTTGAAAATTCAAGAGAAATTTTCTGCTGATGGCACCATATTTGGAAATATTTTGCCACATCCATTTATCCCTAGTAGATTTTTTGCCTCCAATCATCTTTCCTCATTTGTTAATTGCTTAAAGGTCAGTATTTAACACTTCTTTGTATGATTAAGTTATATATCTTCCAGAGGAAAAAATATAAGATCTTCTCTGAACACTTTTGAAACATTGTAGGAGTCTTCATTCTGTCAACCTCGAATTCACAGCGTGTGGCCTGTAATGGTAAATATTCTTTTACCTGACACTGTCTTGCAACATGAAGATATGGTGTCAGCGTCTAATTCTCTTAAGAAACATAAAAAAATCCCTCAAGTCTAGCTCTTATGATGAAGAAACAGCAAAGAAAATTCAGAATTTTTGCAAGGTTATCGTTGAGGGATCTCTTCTTCTGTCATCTCATGATCGTAAGCACCTTGCGTTTGATATTCTGCTTCTACTCTTTCCAAGGCTGCTTGCATCTTATGTTCCGATTGTTCTATCTTACAAACTTGTTCAGTGCCTGATTGATGTACTTTCAACAAAAGACTCCTGGCTGTATGAAGTTGCACAGCATTTTCTTACACAATTGTCAGATTGGGTTGGAAATGCAGAAGGGTTGCTGTCATGGTGGCTTTACAAAAACATAGTAATGGAAAATTTGATAACATCACAAGAACGAAGACAGTTAAAGCATTAATGGCAGAGTTCAAAACAGAAGCAGGCTGTATGCTGTTCATTCAGAATTTAACAAACATGTTTGTAGATGGGGGACACACTGCAGAGGAACCTTCAGATCAGAGCCAGACAACTGATGACAACTCAGAGATAGGATCAATAGAGGAAAAGTATTCAGCTAGTGCAATAGGAAACTCTGATTTTCTGAAATTTTGCGTTGTTGAATCCCTCCCTAGTATTTTGAAATATTTGAATTTGGACCCTGAAGCAAAGTTTCAGGTGCAAAAGGAGATTTTGAAGTTTCTAGCTGTGCAAGTTCTGTTCTCTGCATCTCTTGGCCCTGAAGTTACATCTTTTGAATTACAGGAGAAATTTAGGTGGCCAAAAGCAGCTACCTCAAGTGCTGTTTGCAAGATGTGTATTGAGCAGATTCAGCTTCTGCTGGCAAATGCTCAAAAGATAGAGGGATCGCGTTCTTTGGCAAATGGCCTTGAGCTCAGTGATCTGGGGTCTTACTTCATGCGGTTCCTCAGCACATTATGCAACATTCCTTCAGTTTCTTTATTTTGACCATTAAGTAATGAGGATGAGAAGGCATTTGAAAAACTGCAAGAAATGGAAACTAGGCTTTCTCGAGAGGTATTACTTTTATTATTCTGCTTGCCAGCTGTGTTTGCAGTTTACCTTTGAATGTAGTGATGTAATTAGTTCTGATTTGGTATTCAGGTGCATAGTAAATCTAAATATGGTCAAATTGAGGTATATGATATGTGTAATTATGTATGAAATCTTTCTCAAAATGTTCAATTATTATAATGTATCAAGGTAGTTAAGCTTCATAGTGTAACTGCATAAGTTGACTTTTTTCTTAACATATGATATGTAACATTTCTGAACCAGTACTTGCAAAATATTTTGATATTTTTGCCCCGAGTACGTGAATACATTGATGTATCCTAAAGCCACTGCTGCTTTTAACTTGTGTAATATGGTGCTAACTATTTTTTTTTTTTTTTGTACTGAAATCTGTCTTATGTTGAAGCTATTAGGTACTTATTTATGAAATGTTCTCTTTTTGTTGCTTCATCTTTTATTGAATTTTATGGAAGAATGTACAACTGCTGACATGTTTTAGTTTGTTCAGGAAAGAAATTGTGGGCTTAGTGTAGATGCTAATAGATTGCATGCATTAAGGTACTTACGGATCCAATTGTGCTTCAAGTGCTCCTTCAACCTGGGGAATTCTCAGAGACCGTGTCTGAACTTATTATTTGCTCTAAGAAAGCTTTTCCAGCTTCTGATCTTCTTGAATCATCCAGAGAAGATGAAGTGGGCAATGATGATACTCCTGAGTTAATGGACGTTCTTGTGGATACATGACTCTCTTTGTTGCCACAGTCATCAGCTCCTATGCGTTCTGCTATTGAACAGGTGTGTGCAATAGTGGGAATTCTGTATTTCCTATAAATCCTCAATGCTATTTTGGCTTTACAGTTTTATTTTTCCTTAAAAAAAAAGTATTTGTTGTAATGCAATTGTCATATCATCCCTAGCTGCTCTAATGAGGTTGAGTTCATTATTTACTACTTTTTTCCTCAATGGTTACAGCGTCATACAATAGTTCAACATTTTAACTTACCTGTTTGAATCAATTACTTGAGTTCTGATATATTTTATTCTTTAGATATGAGCTGCTTTAATGAGTGTTTTACCAAATGTTATAGGCAATAGAAGTGGTTTGAGAATATTTTCTAAAAGTTAACCTTTTTGATCCGTGGAAGTCATTATCTTGTGATTTAACTTGGCCTAATTTATGCTTTCAGGTTTTCAAGTATTTCTGTGGCAATGTGACAAATGATGGACTGCTTCAGATGTTGCGTGTTATCAAGAAAGACTTGAAACCAGCTAGACATCAGGAGGCAGTTAGTGAAGATGACGATGATGATGAAGAATTTCTTGATATTGAAGAAGACAAAGAAATTGATGAAGCTGAGACTGGAGAAACAATTGAGGTCGAAGAGCATACAGATGATTCTGAGGCAGTAGTTGAAGCTGAGGGAGGATTCAGATGGTTCTGATGTGAATGATGATGCAATGTTCCGAATGGACACTTATCTTGTCCAAATTTTCAGAGAGAAAAAGAATCAGGCTGGGAGTGAAACTGCTCAGTCGCAGCTTGTTCTCTTTAAACTCCGTGTTCTTTCGTTGCTGGAGATTTACATACATGAGAATCCAGGCAAGTAATCTGTTGCTTTTGATAAGATCAACTTTGATTAGAAATGGATGCACATTTTGATTGTGTTACAAATGCGAATTGCAAATGAATCTTTATTGCCCTGGAGATCAATTACTAATCTGTATGAAAGACAACCTTGTGCCTTCAATTCTGGTGTAATTTTCAGTCTTATGCCCGCTTTCCTTCTGGAACAACTGGCCACAAAATGGTTGAAGGAAACTGTGGGTTGCATTTTGATTTTATGTTCTCTTTTTCAGGTAAGCCTGATGTTCTGACGGTTTATTCAAACTTGGCTCATGTGCTTGTTAATCCACATACTACAGAAATTAGTGAGCAGCTTGGACAGCTTATACGGGGAACTTTGCAAAAGAAAAGTTTCAAAGCAAAGGACTTCCCAAAAGGTGAAACTATCCAACTATCTAAACTTGAATCGTTGCTGGAAAAGAACCTGAAGTTGGCATCAAAACCATTCAAGAGAAAAAAATCTGCAGTTCCATAAAAAAAGAAGCAATCTGCTTCCTGGAAACGCCAAAAAATGAATATCTCCCTTGCTCAGAATTCAACCTGTTGGATTTTGAAAATCATTGATGCACAAAACTTTTCTCAGCCTGAACTACTGAGAGTTGATATTTTTAAAGGAGTATTGATGGGATATATTGATTGTAAAAGGTCTCAAATAAAATCTGAATTTTTGAAAGAAATATTTCGACGAAGGCCATGGATTGGGCAGCATATTTTTGGTTTTGTTTTGGAGAAATGCAGCAATGCAAAGTTGGAGTTCCGCCAAGTTGATGCACTTGATCTTGTGATGGAAATATTGAAGTCAATAATTTCTTCTAATACTGATGAAAGCAGCCGCAATGCATCAAAGAAAATCTTAAAAAGTCATTTGCAAAAGCTCAGTCATCTGATAAAGGAAGTGGTGACAAATATGCCAGAAAACAAATCAAGACGAGCTGAAGCACGCAAGTTTTGTTGCTAGATATTTCAGATTATGTCAGCCCATTATATTTCCAAGTCTTTCCTTAAAGAATTGACCCTGGATACCCAGGCTGCTTGTGAATCTCAACTTGGTGAGCTATTTCTCAATTTGAAGAAAGTTAATGACAACCAGAAGAATTGATATTGATACTTATCGGGAATTTATTACGTTGCAGAAATCTGTAAGTTGCCTGCTCTGTGCTTGAAAGATGTTATAACAGTGACCAGAATGTTTTTAGTTGAGCTTTTAAAAGATAATTCAGTTACAGAAGCTCGCTATTCCATCCTATGCCTTATGGCATAATTATTTGGATTTTTTGCCGGCTCCTACTTTATATCAATTTGTCTTGTTTACTTTGGAAAACATTAATCATGTTTTCTTACAGGAAGGTTTCAATTATAGTTAATGAGTACTTTGAACTCGGGATGTATTCAATTTTGAGCTGCCTCGTCTTTTTTTTTTAGAGAATTCCTTCAGCTTTTTCATTGTTGAGCTCAAATGTAGATTGTTCTCTCCTCTTTGGCATTTTTTTTTTTTGTACTCGTTCTTGTCAAAGATATTTGTATATCCGTGCTGGCTGTTGGTGTAAATGTTTTGCACGTGCATCTAAACTCTGTATAGGCAAGCAAGTTGGAACTGATTTTGGTGACAGTTGTCAGTGATATAGGTTTGCATTTTCTATGAATCAAGGGGATAGGTTCTGAATCCTACAAGACAGTCCTTATAACATTTGTTTTGTAAAGTATGGCAGGGAATGGGTCATCAATTGATTGATATGCTTATTAATGCAATATCGCTCTTTATCACCTCCCCCGAAGTTATTATATCAGTCGGTTAGCTTGCTTCATTGAATTGGATGAGGGTATCAGATGTATGCTTCTTCAAAAAAGAGAAAATGATCTAGCCTTTCAATAGCTTCAAAAGGGTGAATATTCAATGAAATTTAGTGTTACCTTGCATTGCAGTGGGAGCAGGAGTCCAACTCTGCACTATTGAAATTTATGTATATGACCATTTATAAACAAAAAATACTGATTTATTTTCCTGAAGAAATCAGCAAAAGGGCTACTTTTACAGTTAATGTAAAATAAGGAATTCCAGCATTTCTATTGAGTAATCGTTATGATAATTTTTGTGATTGCGAGGGTCAAATGGGTCATTTTAACCAACTGGGTTTGTGCAAAGAAAATATCTTGGAAGTTGGCTTTTGTGTGTTGAAAGCGACCCACAAGCATCTCAGTTGCAGGAAACTTCCTCAAAAGTTAGCAAAAGATAATTAGGAGGAAGTTTCCTCTTAAATACTTGACAGCCTTAATTGCCAAAGAATAATTCTCATAGCGTCAAAGACTATATTATTATGACTTAGATAGGTTAACCGACCTCTAATAACAGTGTCCATCTTGGAATCACTTTGGACCCACTAGCAAGCATTTTAGAATATAATTAATCAGTTTGGTGAACCTTGATGCAGTTGCAACAGGACTTGGTTTCCATGTTTTCCCACTTGATTTTTTGGTAATTGATCTTCAGGGTTCAACTAGAGCTTGTTCTGTCCATTCGAACCATTTCAATCATCTTTCTATATAAAACCTTAGAACTTTGACTTCCATTCAGTTTTGGCTTTCTTTTCACATATCTATGGTATAGAGAACATCCCTAGGTGATTGACAGGGACCATCTCCGTCTGAAATTGGATTAAGCAATACTTTGGTCCCTCAAAGTAAGTACAAATTTTTAATTTATACATACATAGACACAGGGCACAAAAATGAAATCTCCTATTCCATTGGTTGCCAAGAAAAATCATTTCGGCCAGCAAGAATATAATATTCAGTGGAACCTTAGGCTGGCCTGCTATTAAAGATTTAAACAACTTGGCAATATGCTCCATCCATGTTCGAACGTTGATATTGACAAATTCTTTTTGCCTCTCATTGAAAAAGGGAACATGACAGAGGAACTTTGAGATTTGGCTGTGCACTTTTCTAATCCAACCTATATCAAACCTGGCAAATCCAAAGTTCACATGACAAATAGCATTCATGCGTCTCCTCTTCTTGAATCGGCAACAGCAAAGACCAGCCTGAGCAAAAATAATAAAGAAAAAAAAGAAACATGTGGCCTTCCATATATCTGCTCCACCCAATCCATAAATCAAGTGTCTTACATTAAACATAAAGGCAGACGTGGGAGGTTGCTTCATCTGCCAGGGCAAGAATGCGCCTCTTTCTTTCTTTTTGTTTTGGACTTTACTTGAGCAATGCTCAAAGATACATTGGTTTTTTTTAAATTTGGGTACACCTTTTTAATCAGAGCCAAAAACACCCAAAAACAAAAGCAATGAGCTGTCAGGCTAAAAAGCTTGTATTAAGCGTTGTAATGTGTACAAAGTAATTCATCCACCTAAAATTTACTTATCTCCTCTAAAAATCCTAACCGTTTCCTAAACTTGTTAACTACATTTCCTAATTACCTATCCTACAATTTGATTGGTCTTTTTTACACAAAGGCAAAATACTTCTAGGAGTTCCAGCCTCCAGCCAATTCAAACCCAACAATGACTTTCCTCCATCTCTTCCCAGAAGAGCAACCAGCAAACAAGACTACAATTGAGAACCCTCTCACCCTGTACAAAACAAGTTTGCAAGCCTCATCAGGTATCTCCTATTTTGAGGAGATCAAATATTCTAGCTTTCCAAATCAACAACAAAATCAAGTACCTCTCCCATATCCAAGTCAGTGAAACTGAAACCTCAACAATCTACTCAGCAAGCAATAAAGCAATTCCTCATCCTTATAACTTAAGAACATCCTAGGAATGCGCATCCTCCGAATCACTTCCTGAAGAGCTCCCCGAATCAGAATCTGCAATTTTAACTCAAATTTAGCAAACGGAACTATAAATCCAACATTCAATATCAAATTAGCTTGGGATTAGAAATTATACCGCTTGATGATGAGGACTCGTCACTTGAACTACTTGAGCTGCTAGAACTACTACTAGCATGGACATTATCCTTTTCAATTTCCACAGGTGGGAAACTACTCACTGGCATCTCATCACCAATGTCCACATCCTCATCCCCAGCGTCCCCTTTCTTTGGCTTCTTTGCCTCGGTTACAACATCCATTCTCTCATTCCCAGATGCATCCTACATCAAAAGCCCATTAGATAGTGTTAAACGATACATAAATGAAAACAATGCCTGCCATATTATGAAAATAATAACCAAAATCATGAGACTATACCTTATTGCCATCGCTAACAGCTGTCCCTACATTGTTGATACCCATCAGAGCCTGACGCTTGATCTTGCTAACCATCTTTTTGTAGTTAGTCACAAACCGATCAAGCTCCCAAAGAGTCTCTGTATCAACCGCTTCTATATCCAGCTCAATCTCATCTCCCTCCTGCCTTAAATGCCCATTCCTCTTTCTTATAATCTGGACCACTTGCTCCATCTTCTCTTGAGGCAAACTCTGCAACCCAATTCCTAATTTATGCTTCTCCTCAAGAGACATCTCCCTCTTATTAGGATCCTTGGCCTTAGGCTTGGGTAGCTTCACAGGCTTCACTGGGGGCGCTCGCATTGGAGATGGAGTCCGCACAGGCAACTGTGACGTAGATTGAGGATTAGACCCACTTGGTGGAGCCGATTTCCCAATTGAGTCTGAGTTTGGCACAATCTGCATAACATTTTCCCGATCTTTCTTCACCCTATCAATGTCCCCACGGCTGGGGTTGTGATCCCAAGAACTAGCTTGTACTTCTTGAACATGCTCTTGCTCATGAACCTGATCCAGATCATCCTCACCCACTTTATCTCTAATGGGTCGGAACCATTCCTCAAAGCTGGAAAGAAACTGCTCAGCAAGAGAATACACTTCGTGGCCTTTAGGGTTGTACCTCATGGCATTATTGAAAGTCAATCTCACATCGGCAGCGAAATCCATGGGCGATTCATACAAATGCTTCGCCAATTTAGATTTCACGGTACCCAAATCCATCGGATTTTTAATAATGTCATAATAATCATGAAGCTGCAACCCCTCAACATCCACCGGAACATTAAATATATACCCATACTTGTGCTTCATCAATTTCGTCAAAATCTGGCTACATTTTCTCATCAATTGGCCATGCTCTGCATGATTCGATCGTTTCACATCATTAACTCCAAATCCAAAATTGGTTGCAGGAAACGGCCTCTTGTTACCCAAAACTTTCTTGTTATTAGTATTTGAGATTGGTTTCTTGTTGGTGAAATTGGAGCCGGATCTGATCTGCAACTCAGAGGAATTGATTCGATTCTTCAGCTGCCGGATCTGTTCAAGCTCCGCCAGAAATCGATTCTTCAGCTCCAGCAGCTCCTTCTTTGAATACGACGCGACACTGAAAGTCAGGTACCCGCCAGTGCTGAAATCGATGGCCGGCCTCCGATTTATTGACGACGCATCATCCGATGCAGCTGATTGCATTAAAGCCGGCGGCCCATCGAAGTTGACAGGGTGCGCCGGTTGAAATTGCCGTTTTTTGGACAATTTAGGGTTAGGGTTAGAAAAAGGGACTTTGCCCATGTATTTAGCACCGCCTCTCGGCTGTGGCTGCGTCCAATTCTGTTCGTTCCGATTCGCTAAGACCGCGGAAGCCATCAAGAGTCCGGTAGGGTTCCGGCCGTTCCCCGGAGAGGATTTCCCGATTTGGATGACCAACAAAACATGAATAAGAATAAACCGTGTCCCCCACGCACAACCTCTACTGATCAACGCGCCACTGGAAAATCACCCGCCAAAAAGCCAAGAAAATAACAAACAATTTTAGAGGTAAAAGCGAAGGGTTAGGGCTTGAGGACTTCCCTGGTAAGAGCGAGGAAGATAGGGAGGCGCAGGTTGGTTCTTAAAGGCGATGAGATCTGCCCCATGAAATTTCGGTCAAGATCTTACCCGTTCACTTCGTTTCATTTCTTGATCTGCAGCCCGCGTGGTTGCCCGTGTGACCTGGCTTGTACGGTTAAGATAAATACTTGTCAAAACGTGGCGATGTATACAACCCTTGGATCGACAGAAAGAATAGGTGTTAGGGTTGGGATTGTGGAGTGAATTTGGGTTGAATTTGTCGTGAATTTAGGGTTTTTATAGGAAACGGGGTCCACCTAGTGATGACGTGGAGAAAAGCCAACTGGGTGGTCCGGCGTAAGGGGGAAGCTACGCGCACGTAATTGGTGATTGTGAAAGCGCGTGGTGAAATTTTGGTGCAAACGTAAGGGTGTTTCAGTACTTTCATTCGAGAAGAAGATGATTGGCGGAATGCTGCTGTTCTTTTTAAAGTTTGGATTTATTGAATTACGAAACTGCCCTTCAGCGCGAAAAATAAAAGAAAAAAACAAAAACATGATGATTAACGCACAGACAATAGAGTCAGTCTACAGATCATTCATAAATTTACCAATCAACAAGTGACAAGTCAGCAAAGTAGTGCAGTTATTTTAACCATAGTTTAAAGCAATAAAAATTGGAGGGAAAATTTCCCGCCGTAAAAACTTCTTCTGAATTACATAAATTTCCTGAGATCGTATTTTAAAAGGGTCAAGTCATAGCCACTCCTCCTCCTTGTGAATATATTTGTTTGCCGTTTAGCATTAGCCAACTGAACTCCTTTCTCACAGTCCATTTTATTTTCTGTCGAATTTGTAAAATGTATATAAGACTCTTAATGTTTCGTATAATTAGAAAAAATATTGAATTTTATTAATCGTATCATGTCAACAACAATAAGTCATATGATCAGTTTTATAAATTGAATAGATAATAAAATTGACAAAAAAAAATTCAATTGATTAAATGAATCAAAAGTCACCATAAAAAACTAAATGACAAAAATAAATATATGACTTAACCCTATTTTAAATGGTCGTATTTATAAAGTCTCTACCTAATAGCAATGTTCGCTTTCTACTGCATAATACCTTTCTCTTTAATTTTCATATATGAACATTAGATAAATTATTTCTACAATAAAAACATTAGACAAATATTACTAATATAGATCTAGATTCTTATTTTATTTTTCGTGATTGTTTCGTTATTACGTTTTGTTTTTCGTGTGCGATATTTTTTTGCGAGTGATCCAGATAAACAAAACATATTTAATCTAATAAAAATAACAAAACATATTATAGTCATCAATATGTTACAAAACTGAAATCATATGTATTCTAATCACTACAGTATTATCAAATTTAAAAACTTTGAACTAATTTATTACGCTGTTAACCTGTATGCTGTGAACGTTTTACTGTTTAATTTTCTATAATTTTTAGCGGATTTATATGTATTTTCATCAAATATTGATAGTTTGAATCAATAAACTATTTTCCTTGTAAAGAAAACAAGTTTTTATATTCTTTTTTCAGACCATTTGTATTTTTCACCGGTCAATTATAACTGCATACTGAGTAGGGCTATAATCGAATCGAGTTGATACAATGTCAAGCTCGACTTGATTTAAAAACTCAAGAGCTCGAACTCCATCAAACTTCTTTTTAATTGTTCGAAACTCGACTTGAAAAATATCGAGCTACTCTAGTTCGATTCAATTGAAAAATCTAATAAATTGTGTATTCAACTTTACTCCATTCAAAATTAACTTGAATTAACTCGACTCGATTAAGTTCAAATATATTAAAATATTGAGGTTATAAAAGTAATTTAATAAATAATAAAAAAAGATATATTTGATTAAGCTTGCGAGCTTCATTAGTTGAATATTATGATATTCAAACTCGACTCGACAAAATACTCGAATTCAACTCAATTAATTTCGAGTCGAATTCGAGTATTTTACAAGGAGCTTAAGTTATTTACATCCCTAATACTAGAAACTAATTATCCTAATGGCATATAGAATTTCAATTAAGTCAAAATACTCTCTCATGAGTTTTAAGAGTTTAAGATTATATACTCAGAATTTGAATTCAAAATTTTTAGTCAAGTTAGAATAAATTCACATCATTTCATTTATATTCTCATAAATACCAACAAGTATTTTTTTTATTTAAACCTACAATTTAAATATTTAATATGTTATTATATTTTAGCTTAAAATGACAAATACAATAAGTAAAAAAAATTGTATTTAGTAAATTTTATATTATATATTTATTTTTATTTTTTTATGAAGTAATCGTACTATTAGTTTTTCCTTTGATGGGTAACTAAGGAATTAATTGCATTTAATGAAGCAAGAAAGATTGATTCCACACAATTAATTCGACTTAGGTCTAATTTTATTAGTGATTAAATATTAGAAAATGTCAGCTGTTAAAAATGTGGTGAAATATCCATGAAAGTGTAGATAAAATAACGTTAATCTAATTTAGTTTAATTATAAATCTCACATTTGAATTTTAAGTATACAATTATTTTAAAATTTATGTAAAGTGTTTTGCATTTCTTAAAATTTTACTAAGCACGAACATAAAAACTCTTAGTGTATAATTAATAATTGACTGATTGAAAATATCGATATGTAAAAAAAGATGCGGTGAAATTGAGCATCCACATGAGATAGATGTTAATGGCCAAGGCCAACCTAGCTTCGGATAAAATTAATCCAAGTTACTGCTCATTTATAAGTGTGGAAAAACAAAGTTGAAGTAATTGAACACTAAAACCCTAATTGAGCTTATTAATCTTTCCCAAAAAAAATTCAAAAAATGTGCCTTTGAGTTCCAAGCTGAAAAGTTTAGAACTCACATTGCATACTAGTGAGCACTTATTCACTTGTATTTTTTTTTTTAAGGAAAAAAAATCAAGGGTAGAATGAAGCCACTCAAAACATTATAAAACTATAATTTTTTTGATTTATGTAGTGAGGAAAGGAGATGGTAAAATTGGAGCTTGATTTTTTAAGATTATTATAAACATAGTTTTTTTCTAATTTAAATTAAGCAATGCTAACATATTAATAAAAAATTTAAATTTTCTTAAAATTAGAAAAATTTTCTTAAATTTGAGTCGAGTGTATGAATCACTTTTCTATCATTTTTTATTTAAATTTGCACATTAAAAAATTTGTAAATGGAATGACTTTTATCTATAATGTTATATGAAGAGTTGCTTATCCGTTGTATTTGAGAGACTTCTAAAATTTTCGAATATTTTACATATTACATAATATGAAATGTTCATATATTTTCGAAATAATGAGAAATTAAAGTATACGTATAAAAAAGAGAAAAAAAAAATCAGTTTTGTTTTATATAAATACATATATATACATAATTCGTGTGAGGCTAAACAAATGGTCAAAGTATTAGTTGAGACAATATAGAAACAGTCACGTTTTTGGTAGAAAATTATATGTCTTCATTCTATATCTTAATATATTGAGACTAATTTTTTTTTTTTTGTATAGGATAGAATTATAAAATATGGTAAAGTATTCCAACAAAAATTTTAAGATAATTGCATGCTAAGAACTCTAAACCTATATTAAGCTAGAAAAGTATCGTAATAACTCATTTATGCCTTATTGGGTTATAAAAAAACAGTACTTTAATGTATTTTATTTGTCATTTTTTCCTTAATCAGCCGAACTGTCGCATTACATATACTTATTCGGCTAATTCTTTGCTAACTAATAATTTAGGAGTCTATCCATTTGTCCTAACTAATAAGATGTGTACAAACTATGAAGCCATAATCAAAACATGTAATTTTTTTTTTCACATATTTCTTCAACCAATTAACTAGAACCATATATTAAAAATAATTATATTTGTATCTGGTAAGACAACTTAAAAATAAAAAAGCACTCCCTCGTAATTTTTAAAATAACTATATATTAAGGATTTGAACTCGAGACATATGATAAAACTGAAAAAGACAACATCATTTTATCTATACTCTAATCAAAACATGTACTTGTGACCAATTCCAAGTTCTGGATAATCTTTCTTTTTCAATTTTTTTTTTTTTACTGATTTGTAGATCGGATGATCATAGAACTGTTGACTTTACTGATCCATTCACTAATTTTTCGATCTAATTAGTATAAAATTTATGATTTACGATTAATTTATTCCATTGATTGCATTATCAAATATACTTTTTTAAAAATCTTTTTAAACTTAATATAATTTTAATTTGTATCAATCCGTTATCAGCATCAACTATCAACATTAGCCATCAAATATTATATATCAACACCGACCATGAACCAAACCAGGCCTAAAATGGATGTTCTGGTTTTGATATTAAAGAAAGAAGAAGAAGAAGAAGGATGTTGTGGTTGGAATCTAGAAGATTCCAGAAAGGCAAAAGTTCGTAGGCTAGAAGTGATAGAATATAAGATTGGTGGCATCATCTTAAGCACGTATATTTTGACAATGGTTGAAAATTCCCATCACCTGACCTGTAAAAGGATCTTATAATTGAAAAAGACAACCCCATGTTTCCCTTTCATATTTTTATTTTGACCAATCTATCAATGCAACTTCATTTGCCTTCATATAATATTCCAAAACTTGAAATTAATAAATATAAGTTCACAATTCTTGAATTTGTGAAATGAGCATTACATTTTAATAAATTTGTTTCTGTTTTTATATAAATTTTAAAAAATTAATTAGTATGATTAAAAATATGAATTTTGTTGGTGAATTTTTTTTCTTTTCCTAGTGGGAATTTGGGTATTGGTTAGAGAAAAAAAAAAGTAGAAAATTGAATATGCACAATGGTATATTTCATTTTTTTAAGAAGTATCTGTATTTTTCTCGTATGATTCTAGTATTGATATGGATTATGTACCGGATTCTCTATTTTAAGAGTATGTATTCCCGATTTCTCTTAAATATTATACCTACATTTTGCTACTAAATTTTATCATATAATTGTTTTCATATAAATATGAGCAAAATATTTGGTCAAAAAGATTTATTTAAAGATAAAATTACATAAAAAATAATTGATAAAATTCAAGAAAATCAAAAAGAGTTTGTATCAAATTTAGAAATTTATTGAGTGTATATGGACAAGACCTTATAATCCTTTTAAAATATTTATATTTTTATATGTAGATATATTTTCGTACCCATATCATAATTTTGAAATACTTTTTAGGTGGTACACATGTACCTTAAATTAAATTTTAAAAAACAAGGAATTATTAGACCTCTGCGTATGTACCCACGTCCAAGCATCTTAGGTTATGGGTTTTGCTGTTTTTTCAATTGGAAGAACCTTATTCAGCTAGGAATTATGCCAATCTAATGCATTCATATGTAATTTGTGATTAATTAGGGACCTATAACTCATTCTAAGTTAGAATCTTAAATCAGTTTGAATTGAAAAATACTTGTTATAACTATATTTTTAACCAACTTCTGACTTCTGCTGAATATGTATTAAAATACTTATATTTTATTAATTCATTATCTTGTATTGCTCAACTTGCATTAAGGTACTGGTATTATAATACAATTAAGACAAATTATTACAAAATAATAAGTTGGAAGAAATAGTATTACTTGTTTGAATTTAGACAACAAAGTTCAATTAGGAGACAAATCTAAATAGCCTACGTTGTACAAGTAACGTGACACCAAGCCTATAAAAGTTTCAAGGATCTAGGAACCCAATGAGGTTAAGTCAATATTTGAAATTGGCTACATAATTAACAGCTTCACTAATTTCTCAGCTTTGCTTGTCGGCTTATGCGCAAACTTCATCTGTGGGCAGGCAATTAGCCCTGGCTAATAATGAACACACATAACCATAAAAGATGAGCAAATTTTTGCCCATACCCACAAAAAATTTAGTGGTTGTGTTGTGTTGTGCCCAAAACACACACCATGACAAAGTTTTGGTCATTCCAACACTAAATTTTACACTTCTGGGACGAAATTGAAAAATAAAAAAGAAGTCTCACGTTTGTGATCTATTGAGGACAACTTTCTTTAATAAATTAATACAAAATCATATAAAATTGGACTGTTGAGCTTCTGCAGTATATAGCCAATTAGGTGATGAACACAACTGAGGGATCACAGCAACACTCATCTAAGAGACAGCAGCAACATAAAGCTGCAAGGCTGCAGATTGAATAATTAAAAAAAGAAAATGTTAAATACCCATTAGATTCTTTCTCATAAACTATGTAAATAATTATATTATATTTCTTAATAAGTTAATAATATATGCCTACCATCCCTCAAGAAATCCTACTTCCCTTTGTGGCGGTGGCGGTGGTGCATAATACTGAGGGGGTGCCATCACCGGAGGTGGCCCTTGATATGCACCTACATCAACCCATTAGCTAAACTGATTAGATTCGAACTCGAAATTTTACAGAACTAAAATTAATTTATGAAATATGCGAAAGTATGTGGATTAATGAGAAAGAAAGAAGTACCTGGAGGAGGATATGGATATCCATACTTGGGGTCATTCATATTTTAAAGACAAACAAGAAAAGCAATACCAGAAGAATGAGTTGACGAATGAAGGAAGGCAAAGGCAGTCAGGGAATTATGTGTATTTATATATATTTTTTTTCACAAGATCTAAGTTTTTTTTTGGAGAATTCACAAGATCAAATTTGAGAGAATCTTTTGTGTGGAAAGAAAGGGAAAGAAAGCAGTAGAAACATATATCAAGACCAGAGTTTAACCTTTGATTATTTGGATGAACAAGAATATGTCCTTTCCACACTGTTTGTTTATCTTTTTTTTTCTGCTGGTTTATATGTATTACATAAATTATTAGATTATATTACTATTCAAATGCAGAACTGCAAAAAATTTAGAAAATTGATTCGAATTCAGAAAAAACTTAAATAGATTAATTTGAAGTCTGTCAAAAAAAAAAAATCTTGTCAACCCAAGTCATCCCTCTGCACTTTATTACTATAAAAGATATTAACAAAAATTCAAACTCGAATTATTTTTTAATTATCTATCAATCAAGTAATTTATAATTGACTATGCAAAACCTATTTTTAGATCTATTTGAGTGTCACATTCTGATAAAATTAATCAATTTTTAATGATAATTGAAAAGATAAGTGTTAATTATATATGTTAATTTGGTTTTTAAGTCACAGAGTTGAGGTGGAATATGAAGAGAGATGAAAAGATATAATTGGTGTGAAGAGTTAATTTCATGCATAACCACTTTTATTACAGTAAAATTATATAAAAAAAATTATATTCCAAAAAAATAAATAAACTGAATTTTTATTTTATTAAAATTACTTCTACCAATTTTTAAGTGATATATCAGCTATTACGGTGACATGATAAAAAGTTTCCAATGGAAAGAATTAGATTCGGTGGGTAGGTTGCTTTATCCCATCCCAACCTGCTAAATATTCTTTGCACACATTAAGAGCTTTGGCAAATCGGTACTAAGCTATTACCTTTTTTTTTTTTTTTTAACAGGTTCCCATTTGAATAATAAAATACAACAATGTTATTTGTCTGAAATACTAATATTTTAATACAAGCTATTTAGTATTTTAATATATATTTGATAAAAAATGGTATAAAAATAATTGAGATAAGTAGCATTTAAAAAAATATATATTTTGTTGCTAAAGAAAATTGTTCCTTTAGTACTTAGTTTTATGAATTATGGGGCGCCATGCAATTTAGTATTTACACCAACTTCTTCTAAAAGCAGTGCCCCTATGTTACAATACTCCCTTTGTACAAAGTAGACTTTAAAGCATTAATTCTGCATGATTGCACAAGGTATTTTACTCATCCAGATGAAAAAATAAAAAAGAAAATCTAATAAGCATCTATATTAATGCCATTTGAAAATGAACAAAGAGAAAAAGAATAGGGTTCCTGTCAATGTTTAACTGTTAAATAGGAGGTAGATTTCTGTCATACTAAAGTTTCGCTGCAAAGAGAAAAAAAATCAAAATTTGAACTTAAGGTGACATGCAAACAAGTATCTAAAATCCAAATACACCAAAACAACATATAATAGTTTCACCTTTACAGTAAATTAACAGTCTCAGCGCGAAAGCACTCCCCTTCTCAACCTCCTGCTCAAACGGCTTCTAATTACCAAAATTCCTAAATCACTATCGGAAGTTTTAGAAAATAGAAAGCAAAAAAAAATTAAGAAAGTTATATTGCAGAAGGAAACTAGTGATTCAATAGAGGAGATAAGATGGCATGTGAGGAATTATAGGGAAAACTATAATTTGTTTTCAATTTTGAAAGGAAACGGTAGAATGGAAAAAGGTAAAGTTAAAATGGATCTTCTGATTAATTTAATGTGTTTTGATAATTTGTTTTTAAAATTTTATTATCAAGAGTTACTTCATTTATCACATAATAGACTTTTTTACTCTCCCCCTTTGTTTTAGACTTTTGTAGTCTTTATATGTAATAAATAACATACTTACATCTATATATATTGAATTACATTTCAAGAGTTAATTAATCTGTCTTTCAGTAAATCGGTTTCACAGCCTCATTTTTAGGAATTTGTTGATTTCTAAAAAATTTTAAAAATCTTACCTTTTTCATTATTTATTCGAATTGAGAAAGTTTTGATATGATTTTAAAAGGAAGAAGCTAAAAAAATATTTTGAATTGTTAAGTTCAAACTAAGATTCTCACATTCTTTTTACATATCAAATCCATAAACGTCTATATACACTTATTGCATATATTTTACATATACATTTTATAATTTCGCTTTTTTATTAATTTTTAAATTCATTGTTAAATTCAAGTTAAGATTTTCAGATAAATGTTACATATATAATTCATATACTCATTACATATAAAATCTACATATGCATCTCTACGTGCTTATTGTATCTATTTTATATATACATTTTATTTCGATTCTTTTTTTTTTTTAAAAAAACTAATTTTTAGGTTCAAGTTTAGATTCTTATATACATATTACATTTAAATTTCATATACTTAAAAATGAAGAATTGGTTTATGTGGGTTTTTTTTTCTATTTTGTGATTGCTATTTTTTTTATTGTTGTAGCTTTGAGATTACAGGACAAAGGTTTAGTTTTTTCCCTTGAATTTTTTGCAACAAACATTTGTATATCTATGGTATATAGTAAGCTCTCTCTTTGCAATTGACTATACAGATTTACAGTATAAATAATTCAAACTTAACGTAATGGAAGAGAAAGTTACAGTTGTGTGAAAAAAAATGGGAGTGATTATGGGAGTTAAAGGATCCTAATATTAATAGAAAACAATGCAATAAATGTGGAAAGTTGATTTTTACCCAAATGAGGCTCCAGATTTTGAGGAAATTACAGTTGATGATAAGGTATTATTAAAGCATAATTTAGGAATTTTGATTTCTTGAAAAATTGCTTTTGGTAGTTTTTTATTATACATAGAAATATAGAAAGTGGTAGTTGTGTTCGTTTCCTTTTATAAAAAAGGTCATTATGTGTAATTTTTTCTAGATATTGTAAGAAGAACGTAGGCCCATTGGGCCTCATAATACCAAAACAATCACAATGATATGTGACACTATCAAGAATTAATTCTTATACTATGAATTTCTGATTTATGTCTGTACAATATCCACGTAGACATAGACTACGTATCTATATTGTAATATGGATAGATGTTTATAGTATAATTTACCGCCAACAACCTAATGGAGTGTTTTGAATTGCTATTGAGCGTTTCAAAAACAGATTTTAATTTTTTTTTTTTTGGTATTTAATTAACTGATGGAATCCATTTGAAAAAATTTTATATAAATTAAATACTATTAATAATTAAAACAAAAAAGTAGTCGAAATCACAATCCAAAGAGTCAATGATAAAAGCAACAACCGCGGAAATTGGCGCCACGCCATCTTCAAAAACTACAGTAATTGGAACAGAGTGAGGGACTTTCTAGCAAATATGAATAAATAAATAAATACATGTGAAGAAGATAAGATAACGACCTGAGAACTTGAATTCAAAGACAACTTAGAATTAATGGTGGTGGGGTTACCCAATTTTAATTGGATGTGTTTTTGGTCCACTAATAGAAATTCGGATACTGCACTTCGTTTGTTTGTCAAAATTCCAACTGCTACTTTTAATTTCTTTTTATATTTATTTTTTTAACTTTTGTGACTTCATATTTAATTAATAATCGAAATAAAACAAATTAATAAACACTCATGAGATAAATTTTATTTAAACAAACGTTTAAGAAAAATAGATTTGCGAATGCGGCACTTGCAAATCATGGTAAAATAATTGTGATTTTGTTTGAATGTATTTGTATGTTAACAACAGACAACATCAACGCACAAGAGAGCGGATGTCCCTGTCCTGCACTGGATTATGATTTTATCAATTTTACAAGATAATATTATTTATAGACTTGTCTCGTATTAATAATAGAAAAAAAAGATTATGGATTTGGATTTTTTGAACACAAAGCTTACACGCATTACCATGTTTTTTTTTTTTTTTTGTCAATAATATTTCAATCATTAACATCAAACAATATAGTTTTATGCATCTAAGATTATTACCCTCCAATCTATATGCACATTTTTTAAAAATTTCATCAAAATAAATATCTACCACATTATTCATAGATCCATTTATTCACACAATAACATAAATTTAATTATTTTATTTTTATTTATAAATATAAAAATAAAAATAAAACAATTAAATTGATCCGACCAACCTAAAAATTTCTCAATAGGTCTTGAGTTTAAAAGAAATTATCAAAATCATACCAAATAAAAAATAAAAAAAAAACGCAGCATTACATGTCAAACGAAGCTGATAATGGTTTACTCATTTTGATCTCAATCATTGACTGTATACAAAAATAGGAAAACAAAACCAAATCACATAACATACATAAGCACATAATTACCTTAAATTAGATGCATATCTGTCTATTTATCTATAGATAATTATATATATAATTATAGTTTCATTTTTTACCATACCAATAATCACACTCAAGATTGTGTAACCCTTGAAACCACCACCTTACCCTCCTGGCCCATGCCCCCACCGCCACCTATATGTCTCATTTCCCCACTAACACCCACCGCCTGATACGTCGGAGCTGGCTGCATCATGCCTCCCTGCGCATTGTAGTATACTTGCCTCCCCATTGGGTTATCATACGCCACCTGTGCGTAACCAGTTTCTGTCATCCCTCCTCCCCCACTTGGCCTCACTGCTCCCATGGGTCCCTGTGCAGCTGCGGATATTGGAGGTGGCTGTTGTTGCTGTGGTGGGACCATATTGTACACCTGTTGTTCCCGGTAAACATCTGGTCCTCCCATCCTCTGCATGTAATACGGTTGACCGGTTTGGCCGGTGACAGGTCGCATTACTGGAGTGTGATAAACAGTGCCTGGAGCTGGACCGGAGAAAACATAAATTTGTTGTTCATGTTGTGGGACCGGTGTGTTGGTTACCGTCGCAGCCGCCGGGGGGTACCCTCCGCTGGGTAACTGTTTGTCAGGCCAAAATCCGGCAGGAGCAGTTACCGTAGGCGGAGCAGTTGCCGGCATATTTGGCGGAGGAACTTTGTCCTGTAATTTCTGAACGTAATACTCGCCGGCAAAACCACCCACTAAATTGTCATCACTGCTCTTTCTATACATAGTTTGCTGCTCTTGTTCTCTAATTTGCATCCTTTGCAGCTGGCTCTGTATATTCACTGGATCAGGCCCCATGACTCGGTCATCTTGACCCCCGCCGACATGCGCGTCGGGTAAATCAGGCACTTTGACCGGCGGAGGTTGCGGAGGAACAGCACCCTTCTCTAACCCAAACAAGAAATCAACATTATTCTGTGCCGGTTTATTCGGATTAGGGACATGACTCGGACCCGAATTCAGTGCCTCGACGAAATGATCACGTTCCGATTTGGATCCTTCAGAACCGAAGCTCGCTGGAGAAGGGTTGACCGGGAATAAGAAAAGCCGCATACGGGCAGGTTTTGCTGAAGCTCGATAAAGACGATCATACTCGTGCATCATATGTTCAAGATCGTCGTCATTAGTAACAGAAATTAAAGCATCAAGATCTTCACCAGGGAGCTGATACTTAAAAGAAATATCAGTATCACCACAGAGAGAAGCAAGCTTACTGATCATAACAGAGAATTTAATATTCCGATCAACGGCAAGAATTTTAGTCTCCCCTCCAACGTAAGAAAGCTGATTATCATGTGGGCGAGGATGGATCTTACCGCCATAGCTACACATAAACTTAGCCTTATAATTCTGCGGCTGTTGCGATTGGTCCTCCCATGGAGTTGGGTTTTCGAATTCGATTTCCCGGGATCGCGGTGAGGAATCGCCGGAATCTGGGTAAGAGTTATAAGAGTAATTCTCCATTGGTAGGGAAGAAGGAGAAACGGTGGGGTTGGAAGAGAAATGGAGAAGACTAATGAGATCTTTTATTCTTTAATAAGATATTTTTCATTTTATGGGTGCCTTTGTGGACCGGGTATCAAGGAGAGTGGGTGGAAATTTTGTGCTACCCGTTGGTTTAAGGTTTAAATGGGACAGGTGGAGGATTGGGAGGAGAGGAGTAGGAAGGGAAGGTTATATGGGGTGTGATGGGAGAAGGGATTAGCTGGAGTTTAGAAGGGAAATGGTGGGGCCCAGTGAACATTGATTGAGAAGATGACTAGAGAAAGGGAACTGATAAGAGAGTGATGTGTTGACTATGAGAGGTTGAAGGAGACTTTAACAAGTATTACATTGCCAACTCATGTAACTAAACCATGTCATATATATAATTATTTAATGATATTTTTATTATTTAAAATAAAGTATAAAAACTTATTTTAGAAATCTCAATTTCAATTTAATAAAATAATTAATCAATAAATATTTACTCTTACAAAATATTCATTCAAGATGTTAAATTAATAAATAATTCAAATAAAATGTATTTTCATCTAATAATTTATATATTGACATAACAATATATAGATGACCCCAAACATTTAAAATGAAGCAAAATTATTCATTATTATTATTATTTTGACTTAAATTATATACAGTTTCTACTGTTTTGTCTTCTGTAATAATTTTTTATTCACTTAATTATTTAATTTTTTTTGTCCATTTTGCTCTATGTCCAATTTTAAAAATATACATTTTATAATAAGAAAAAATATTTAATTCGGTCAATAATATTATATTAGCTATATATTTAATTTTATAAATTAGACAGAAAATAAAATGAACTAAATAAATAAAAAATGGTTAGATAAAGCAAAGCTAAATGGCGAGAATGAAAGTGTTAGAGAAAGGAAGGTATGTCTTAAGCCTATTAGTTTTTTTTTAAATATAAAAAATAAATTTTAAATTGAGAGATTAAATTGTATAATATTTCAGGGGTAGATAGGTCATTTTAGGTACCCACATGAATCATAATAAAAGTTGACTAACATGGCAAATGATGATTGTGTGAGTTAGGTATTTTCCAAATTAACATGGCTCCACGAGAAAATTATTAAGTAAATTACAAATTTGTTGACCAACAAAGCTAGTAGTTAAATAGGGGCAAAAATGGTAACATGTGAAGTGTCAGAACCGCGTTCGCAGCGCGGGGGGGATAAAATATTTGGATGAAAAGATACCTCAAATGCCACAAAAAGTGCAACAAGCCTTCACATTATTTTTATTTCTTTAAATAATTTATACAATTTAATTGATATTTTTATTTATAAAATTAAAAAATATTTCGAATTTGAATATATTAGTAGCCATTTCTACTGTACAGCTCACAGCTTATTAAATCTATGAAATATAATTTATACATATTAATAATAAATTAATTATATTTTAAATATTTTGTGAAATTATTTATTAGTGGGTGGCACGATGAGTGCAAATAACTGCAATATCCAGCAAAGTAAGACAGCTTTAACACTAAGCGTGCACCCCCATGATAACTAAAATCAAAATTCCCCATTTGATTGCAGGGTTTAACTACGATATGCCATCGTATAAATTATTGGATATCCGTTCATTATATAAAGAGAATAAATTGAGCCTTAATTCTATACCAACCACTAAAAATGCTTTAAAATTTTCCATATTCTATTATTTAATCAAGATTTTGTGTGGGTAAATGTAAACTACCAATTTAACAGCAGGATTAGCAGTGTTATTAACTGGAATTTGCATCACATAATTACAATAATGATTTCTTCTAATTTAAACCTCCCCCTAATTAACATTACATTCATTCAAAAATTAGTAAATGTTTGACCACGATTTTCCATGATTTGAATAATTGTAAACAATCCATTGACTTTAAT
>CATIWF010005734.1:0-45207 GCA_949630135.1 Balakata baccata | reverse complement strand
ATCATGATCCCATCATGATTTCCTTCATGCTATGTTTCATATCATGGACTTTCATTAATCAGTTTAAGATCTATATCAATTCATATGCAAATGAATACTAATATAATGAAAGAATGCCTTTATGAATGTGTACACTAAGTGGCTAAGGCGATTGCCTTTTGGGCACATCTCTAACAGTATGGACCTTGGTTGACCCATCTGAAGGGATAAAACCCATATGTGCAAATGAGTCTTTAAAAAGAAGATCGATATGGAGGGTAATATGGTTACATATAAAGCTAGGCTATTATCATCAGAGGCAAGGAATTGATTATGACGAGACTTTTAAATCGATAGCCATGCTTAAATCCATAAGGATACTCCTAGCCATTGTTGCTCATTTTAACTATGAGATATGGCAAATGGATGTGAAGATAACTTTCCTAGATGGAAACTTCTCAGAGGATGTGTATATGATACAGCCAGAAGGCTTCAAGTCTAGAGACAATAAAAAGGAATGCAAGCTTTAGAGATCTATTTATGGATTGAAGCAAACATCCCGAAGTTGGAACATCCGTTTTGATGAGAAAATCAAAGAGTTTGGTTTCTCACAAAATCCGGATGAACCCTCTATGTATAAGAAAGTTAGTGGCAGTGAAGTCATTTGCTTAGTTTTGTATGTAGATGACATATTACTTATGGGAAATGACATCTTGGTCTTATAATCTATCAAGATCAGATTATCTAAAAATTTATCCATGAAAGACCTTGGAGATGCAACCTATATTTTAGGGATAAAGATCTATAGAGATAGATCTAAGAGGTTGCTAGGCCTTTCTCAGTCTTCATACGTAGATAAGATACTAAAGAGGTCTAACATGGAGCAGTTCAAGAAAGGATTTATTCCCATGACCCATAGGATTACCCTTTCAAAGTCTATATGTCTAAAGATACAAGACAAGAGGACTTATGATTTTGATCTCATATGCTTTTTCCATAGGACCAATCATGTATGCTATGATATATACGAGGCCTGATGTATCATATGCTCTACATGTCATGAGAAAATACCAAGCGGACCTTGGTGAAGGTCATTGGGTGGTTGTCAAGAATATCCTTATGTACTTGAGAAGGAATAAGGATGTATTCTTGGTATATGGAGATGGAGATCTTGAGGTAAGTAGGTATACAGATGCTAGCTTCCAAACTGATAAGGATGATTCAAAATCCTAATAAGGTTATATGTTCACAATGAATGGTGGAGCAGTTAGTTGGAAAAGTTCTAAGTACGAGACGACTGCATATTCCACAACTGAAGTAGAGTATATTGCAGCTTCTGATGCGGTAAAGGAAGTGGTTTGGATAAAGAAATTCATCATGAAACTTGGAGTGGTTTCCAGCATTGTTGATCTAATATAGCTATATTGTGACAACAATGGAGCCATTGCATAAGCAAAGGAACCACAATCTCATCAAAGGTCCAAACATGTGCTTAAATGCTACCATATGATTAGAGAGAGCACAAGTAGAGGTGATGTAAAAATAAAGAGAATGCCCACTAATCATAATATTGTTCATCCCCTCACAAAGCCACTTCCCCAAAAGAAGTACGATTCTTATATACTCACCTATGGTAATAGATATAAAGGCGATTGGATTTAGTACAAATGGAATATTGTTAGAAAGGTACTCTAAAGGCAATCACCTTTAACACTTATTGTACAAATTCTTTATTTGAATAAAATGACATTTTTCATTATATTGATGTTCATCACATTATGAATTGATTAGACTTTATATCAAATAATGAAGTCCATGACACAAAACATAGCATGAAAGAAATCATGATGTGATCATGATATTAAGATTCCTATCATATGCAATTATATTTGTATCTAAAATATCCCTAGTCATAGGATCAATAAGATAGGACATTGTCAATCTGGACAAACTAGCATATGTTATACTTTTTTATTGGATCAAATAGTAGATCTCATAATCTATAAACATAAGATGTTTAAAGTTAACATATGGATGTTTGCCAGAGTAGACAAGTACATTGGAGATCTGCTATGAGATCATTACATGGATCCTCTATTCTATATCAGTGATAGTCTCATTATAGCAATGGTGTAAGTATCCTTAGACTTGAGGTACTTAAAGTTATCTTGGATACTTATCATGTACTTTGACTCAATAACTTGTTGCCTTAGGAGAGGTCACTCATAGGATGGTGATTAGGTATAGTTTGAGGTATTCAAAGGTAGTTGAGTAGCCAATAAAAGATTCGCCACTCCTAGTAGAAGGAGTGTATACCAATGGCCCCTTATTGGGATCATTACTTGGGAGTCTTGTTAGATATGTGCCATAAAAGCAATCACCTTAGACACTTAATTTACACATTTATATAGGCATTCTTGTATTATATTAGTGTTCATGCAGACATGAATTGATATAGATCTTAAACCGAATAATGTAGTCCATGATATATAACAAAACATGAAGGAAATCATATGAGATCATGATGGTGAGATTCCTATCATATATAAATGTGTTTGTATCTAAATTATCCCTAGTCATAGGATTAACGAGATAGGACGTTGTTAATCTGGATAGACTAGCACATGTTGTACTTCTTGATTGGATGAAATAGTTGATCTCATAAACTATAGACATGAGATGTTGAGTTAACATGTGGATGCTTGCTAAGTATAGTCAAGTACATTGGATGACCTACCATGAGACAACCATATGGATTATCTATTCATATGTTAGTTATAGTCTTATCATAGTAATATAGCAAGTATCCTTAGACTTGAAGTGCTCAAGGTTATCTTGGATACCGATTCTATACTTTGACAATGTTCCTTGTTGCCGTTTTGAGGTTGCTCTTAGGGCGGTGATTGGGTATAGCTTAAGGTATTCGAAGGTAGTTGACTAGCTAATAAAGGATTCACCACTCTTTATAGAAGGAGAATATACCTATGGCCTCTTATGGAGAGCATTACTCAAAAATCCTTGCATGAGGTGGACATGTCCTGAAAATGGTCTTCAAGGACATATCCTATTAGAGTAATGAGTCTCATGGATAAGAAACTAGCATCACTTGAACTAGGTATGATGTATTCAGTCTAGTGGGAGTTGACATATTATCCATACTTTGAACCGAGTGGGGTATAGTGAGGTCAATGGACGAATTGCACGGATAATTATTCTATCAAAGGGTTTGAGTCAGACCACCGACCTTTTTGGTCAATTGGGGGTCATTATATGTGGCTAGACACTGCTCATGACTTGCTCAAATTATATGACAATTTGAATGACCAATATAGTCAGGAACCTATTGAGTCACATGCATAAAAGCGTGTGATGAAAGAGTAAAATGGGCCTTGGATTTGATCTAAGTTGTAGAGAGAAAATTTTAGACTGGACAAATTTGCGGAAGCAGAAAAGTTTTCCGAATGAAAAAGGCATCGCAAGCATGAGTTGCTCAGTGTGAGCGCGGAAGCGGGCTGGGCCAACAAGCCAGTAGCACAATGCTGGCCCATGCGGGGCGCTGTAGGCCAATAGGCCTATGTGCTATAGGCCTAAGTTACGAGCTGTAGGCTTATCAACATGCTAACAGCAGGCCCGCACGAGCAGTAGCCCATCAATTAGGCTTCTCCTTGTCCAATTTGGTCTCCCTTTTGTGTATTCTTCTTGGAATTGGATTTCTTATGCCCTAGGCCAAATAGAATACATATAAAAGGGACTTTAAAGCCAAAAATTACTACAGCTCACAATAGAGAAAAATTAATTTCTTCTTCTTCTTCTTCTTCTTCTTCTTCTTCTTCTTCTTCTTCTTCTTCTTCTTCTTCTTCTTCTCTCTTAAATGTTCAACCATACTAGCACCTTGATTGTTTGTTCACCCATTACCATGGCCGGTTTCTTTCAGCCTCTTCACATGGTTATCAATAGAGACATCCAAGTTAGGATGTTGGTGGTTTGCTACAACCCAACAAGAAGGAACAAGGTCACAAATTTGTGACGATCAAGAATTAAAATAAGGTAATCTTTTTCATCCAAGTAGTTGTTGAATTCGAAATTAATATACATAGGTTGATCCGTTGGTTCTCGAGTTTCTAAAATTTTAAATTTCCGCTATGCTATTTATGTGATGCATGTTAGAAACCCAACAAATCTTTGGCCAGAGCGGACATGTTATGAAGATGGTCTTCAGTGACATATCTAACAAGAGTAATGAGTCTCAAGGACAAGATCTAACATCACTTGGACTATATGTGACATAGTTAGTTTAATGGCAGTCAATACAGAGTCCATACATTAAACCCAGTGGGGTATAAGATGGTGAAGGGATGAATTGCATAGACAATTGTCTATGGAAAGGTTGAAGTCAAACCACTAATTTTTCAGTCAATTGGGAGTCACGGTGTGTTGCTATATACCGCTCATGATCTACTCGAGATAAAATATAGATTTGAGTGGCTAATATAACCGGAAACCTAATAGATCACACTCATTGAAATTATGAAGAAGAAGTAAAATGGGCTTTTGTTTTGGATCCAAACCAAAAGACAAAAGCTAAGTCTAGACAAAGTCATGAGCACAAAAGGCAATCCGCGAGTGGGATTTGTCTCGCATCAGGAAATGTGATTTCATGAGCGCGAATGGCTTGCGAGTGAGAATATGTTCTCACATTTGAGAAAGCCAACTAGGAAGGAAGCGACACTAGGTCCCGAGTGGGAATCGCTCGATAAATGGCAATTCACAAGTGCGATTTTGGAGTCACTATCGTAAAGCGAGCTTATCTTGAAGAGTTAAAATTATTTTGGACTCTTACATGTGGGTAACCATTCCCCATGTTGTGCCTAACTTCATGGCATAAAAATAGTCAATTCAGAGACCATTTTGTGCACCCCAACTAATTAAGAAGCGTTCTTGATTTATCTCTTAAAGGATTAATCAATCTACTAGCATAGATTGCTTAATCAAGCCATTCCCAAAGAGTTTTCTTCTTCTACTTCGCATGGATTTCTATTAGAGTTGATCCAAGTGGAGTACTATGGTTTGCGACAACCCAATAAGAAGGAATAAAAGAAACAAGGTTCGGATTTCAAAGGTAATAATCTTAAAACTATTAGATAGTTGATTAATTATGGAAAGTATAGGTTGTTCCATTCTTTTGGAGTTTGTAAAATTTTATTTTTCTTCTGTGCCATGGTGTATGTGATACATGAGCAAACTTTAACACGCTTCGGCTTTGGAATCGATAGTCGTCTCCTGTTTGGAACTCTTCCAACTAACTGCTCCACTATTTAATGTGAACACATAACCTGACTGGGATTTGAATCATCCCTATCAGATTTGAAGTTGGCATCGGTGTACCCGTTTACCATAAGATCTCCAACTCTACATACATAGAATACATCCTAAGTCCTTCTCAAGTACTTAAGGATATTTTTAATAGCCACCTAATGACCCTTATTAGGAGATCTCCATCTCTAGTCAACTAACTGCTCAGTTGTCTTGAGTAAATTGATGAGCTCGAGTATCATGGATGAAATCTTATTCATCCTATAGTTAATCAGAAAGTGTGCATAACTATTGAGCAAGCTAGTAAGAATTTAGTCTATACTTAATTTGTGGTCCATCATAAATCCTAATTGGCCCAAGCTCTAAATGTACTCATTCATCTTCAGTACATGTTACACTGGAGATGTCCCCTCAACCATCTTAGAGCGGAAGAACAGCTTGGAGATCTCAAACCTTTCGGATCACGCCTGCTAATCAAATAGCTCCTTAAGATGGTAGACTATGGTATTTGCATCTATAGCCATATGCTGTTTCTGAAGCTCAGGTGACATAGAGGCGAGCATAATATAGCCTGCCAACTATCATTTAGATGCTTCTTATATGCCAATTATACATCTTATCAGTAGTGGCATCATCAGTAGGTGGGGAGGGAAGTGGCTCATCAAGAACATAAAGTTATATGCTTAACTTTAGGAACTATTTTCAAACACTTAAGCCAGTCCAAGAAGTTTGGCCCAATCAACTTATTTGACTCCAAAATAGATCACAAGTCACATTTGAAGACAAGATGATAATTCTAGCAACCTATGTAAAATAGATCATGTTAGAAAATGTATATGAAAATGCATGATTATTAGGTTTTTAATAAAAGCATTATGGCTCCTACTATTTAATTGTGAACCTAAAGCCCTCATTATGAATCCGAGAGAACCTATTTGGAAGTTCTCATAATGAGTCAATATCCAATATCTCTAATAATGAACTTGGATTTGCCCAAAAAGCCACCTCAGGTCAATTGTTAGGTGTTTGAACCATACCAATTGCATTTTCATGCAATTATTGAATATAGTGCTATCAACTATTGATGTGTGCATACTCATTAGATTATCAATTCTTGATGCATACACATTTCATATACACTTACCCAACTTCGTCTCTATCCACATTAACCTTGGGTTTGCCCTACAAGCTAATGTATCTACTTAAAGCTGGCTCATCAATCATGAAATCTAATTTCAATAGTTCAAACATATTCTTGTAGAGCGGGCTTGAATTTGTCCAACAATCCTAACTCTAAAAGAATATTCTTTCTTGTCATATTAATAGAAGATGTAAGCTTTAATGTTGTTAAGCAGGGGTTTTTGTTTATTAAGTCTTATCATGTAATTTTACATGCATTTACACATTAATTCATCATAAGAGAGTATATAAAGAAAGTTATATTAACTATATAACATGATTATGGACATTATAATATCAGACCTTTGAACCAAAAAAGGATCAATTAGGTTTCACCTTGGTAAATGCATATGTTACAACCCAAAATAGAAATCAAATTCCTATTTTAAGCTTCTTACTTATGGCACCACCTCTCTGCTTCTTGCTCTTTTGAATCTCCAATCTATTCTAATCCTATATAATCTAATTAGATATTTCAAAATAGAAAACCTCAATTTATATTTGAGTAGAATGAGATAAGAAAAGAAATACATGAGAAAAAAAGAGAGGCAGGGATACACATACCCTATTTATCGTAAGCAAGAAATTAACCATGCAAGCTCAATCACTTTTTCTAAAGTACATAATCATCCATCATGCCATCCATATGACCATAGCATGCATTCTCTAATGCATATAGAAAAGTAAACAAGAAAATGACGGTTTTGGATTTCAATTTGAAAAAAATGGTTTCAACACTTGAACTGAAAGTGTCCACTTATGTTGATTAGGTTAATTCCATTTTTGTATGTATTTTCTATATGGACTTTAATACTTAATCAAATTAAAAACTAAAATCTAATATTTCCATAAATTAATTCACCTTAAAATCAAGTTATAATGATTCCAAAATCAAACAATTCAATTTCAACATACACGTCACTATCCAGTCATACTAGAATTAAAATTACTCAACTTAAATTGATTCAAAATCAAATCCAAAAAATTCCCAAAAATTCTAGAAACTTATATCATCACTCTAAGCATCTTAGGTTAGCTGAAGCCAATTAAAACAATTTACCATAAGCCAAATCATTAAGACTAGTGAACCAACGCATAAAACACTCAAATCGACTCATTTAACAACTAGAAACATTATGGAAATTTAAAATTGAGCCAAATCATTTTGGCATTCAATTAACATCAAAATAACATTATAATTATCACATAAATATGATTCAAAGGTTTTGGAACTGAAATTAATACATATAAAAATACACAAACAAAACTGCCCCACCGAGCACACAAAATAGTTTAGTTTTTCATTTGTTTGCAAATTAATTAACATGATTTTTAATTAATTTTTTGAGCTATCCAGAAGTTAAAACATATTCTTAAAATGTTAAAATAATGTTCTTATAATCATATTACAAAAACAAAACAAACAGCCCTGTGGAAGAACTCATACAACATCACTAGGTCATCAAAAACCTAGTTTTTAGCAATTTTGATCATAAATCTGAATTTTGCCATATGAATCACATTCAAACCATTTTTCAATCATATATATCATCCTTAATCATCTCATGATCATATTATAAAATAAAAGCCCCATGGAAGAACTCATACAACACACTAGGTCATCAAAAACCTAGTTTTTAGCAATTTTGATCATAAATCCGAATTTCATCATATGAATCACATTCAAACTATTTTTCAATTCTAATTATCATCCTTTATCATCTTATGATCAGATTATAAAAGAAAATAAATTAAAAACGAATTTAACAATCAAGATTTGATTTTTAAACTATAGAACCCAAAATTGCCAATTTCACACAATCTAACTGCATCTTCAGTTAAAATTAATTTTGATGAGCATAAGGGGGCTCTGATACTAATGTTGGTTTTGATCATGTATCGTATATAGAAAATGCAACTAACATTAAATTTGTTTGTAAATCAAGATGGTAGCGGAAACTTACTTGTTGAATCGAATCGGTGTGTTTAATGCTTCAGGAAATCGGATTACTAGAACCAGACTTTAATCCACGGTACGAATGCCCTCTTGATCCTCTTAGATGAATTGGGAGAGATGAAATTTTACAGAGAGAATTTTTCTCTCTTCACTGTTTTTTTTTTTACGTTCTGTAGAATAAGATTAATTAAGAAGGAGAAGATATTTTATTCTTAAATAACTTTTTTATTTATAGTTTAATGAATATGGGTTTGGGCTGGGTCAAGTCCACATGGGCAGCCCATACCCATAAAATCCAACATCTCCCACTTGTTCATAGTGGACTTGGCTCATCCCAAAACGTCATCCTAACAACTCAAATTTGAATAGACAATCATTCATAGAAGCAAGTGGACAGTTCGACCTGAAGCACACAAATGGTGGGAGCACTAATACAAACCTAATCATAGGCTATATAGGAGATATCAACCCAATGATGAAATTACTCTTGACAATGTGCTTATTTACCCCAAATATTTTTCTTAATATACATGATCGAGTATCATTCAATCCCTTGAGAATCCATACTCAGATCGCTCTTTTAATTACTTTGTACTCTAAGTTATTTCAAACTCTATCAAGCGAAATAACCTCAATCGGTGAATACAAACAATGAGTGTATAAGCAAAAATATTCTTTCTTTCGCCCTAGTACCAATCATATTTGAATTAACTCGCTTCTCTAAGAGTGTTCCATTAAGTTGAATTATCTCATGACTATAGGATACATCCTAAGTAGCCAACATTAATCCATCATGTCATGATATAGTCAAATGTCACAAAGGGTAATTATATAAATGAAATCCATATTCAGGATTTCTAGGACTCACATAGCAAAGAAGCAGGGATTCATTCTTTTGCTTCCTAATAGGTCATCTAGCACATGCAATATGAATGCATGCTATGGTGGAGTACTTTTTTCTTTTCAAAGATATATGAGTGTATGTCTTGCTCTTAATCATAATATAGATAACACCATATGAGTTTGTCTTGTCGCTCTTAAAGCGCCAAACTTGATACCTTTGTCTGTATATTCAACAATGTTAAACAACAAGTTTCACACTTAGCTTCCTCTTAATAGATACATGAATGGTGGGGAAGTCATTCACATCGATTCTTATATACGAAGAATCTCATATTGATCCTCATCAAGGTGACCTTTTTATGTAATAGTATGATTAAATCTGCTCCCATTACATCTTAGTCATCTAAACTTTGGTCTCATCCCTACTCACTCAAAAGCGCTAGAGGCGATTATTCATATGAGAGAGTCAATCTAAGTCTATTGACATACTTCATCAAATTGTGCTAATTGGTATTTCATCATATTCATACAATAGAAATAATTATAAAACTAGCGAATCATGAGAAATGCACTCCATATCATTTCTAGTAAAATACAAGCGGCCTGTTAATATATACAAGTCGACTACATCCTATATAAGCCTAGGGATCTCACATGTCTAACAAATGCATCACTAGCTATTGGTTTGGTAAATGGATCTGCTACCATTTCACTCGTAGGAATGTATTTCAAGACCACTTCCTTCTGTGTGATCAAGTCTTTAATACAACAATATCTAATCTTGATATGTTTAGTTTTTTAATGATATTTCGGATCCTTAATACATGTTAATGTAGCCATATTGTCACAATAAATTGTCACAAGTTCAAATGTTGACTTAAACAATTTTATGTGTTGCAAAAAAAAAAAAAACTTTTCTACCAAAACTGTCTCTTGTATAGCTGAGGAGCACGCCATATATTCAGCTTCCACTCTTGATTAAGCTATACAAGATTGTTTCATGCTACTCTATGAAAATGCATAATTATTTAGCAAGAATGCATATCCAGAAGTCGATTTGCACTGATTAAGATTGCTTCCCTAATCAGCATTTATATTACTAACTTAGCGCAAATCTTTTTTTCGATACCATGGAACATAGTCTGAAGTTGCTTTCGAATATCTCAATATCCTTTTGACTACCATCCAGTGTTTCAGACTTGCCATCCAATGTTTCAGACTTGGATTAGATTGAGATTTACTCAATAGCCCAAATGTATAGCAAATGTCTGAATGCATGCACATACTGCATACATCAAACTACCAACAGCATTGAAGAAACTATACTTTGGACATTAGTTCATTTTCATTAGATGTCTTGGGACATGTATCAAGACTTAAGGCTCAGAATCCTTTGGGGTGTCCACCGGCATGCAATCATGCATATGGTAATGCTCCAACACTTTCTTAATGTAAGTCTCCTGAGATAAACCCAGTAGTCTTTTTGAGCGATCCCTAAGGATCTTAACACCAAGCACATAGCTAGCCTGACCTTTGTCTTTCAATTCGAAGTTCGATGATAACCATTTCTTGGTAACATCTATTAACTTCTTATTATTTCTAGCTATCAATATGTCTTCGACATATAATGATAGAAATATAAAACCACTGTTTGAACATTTAATATACATACAATGGTCTTCCTCCATCATCGTGAACCATCCTTTAACTTGACTTGATGAAATTTGAGGTTTTATTATCTTAATGCTTGCTTAAGATCATAAATGGATCTTTGAGTCCACAAATTTTGTGCTCTTATCCTTTTAGCTCAAAGCTTAAAGGTTGATCCATATAGATCTCTTCATCTAGTTCTCTATTTTCGTAAAAATAGTCTTAATATATATTTGGTATAATTCTAAGTCCATCTATGCCATAATAGTCAGAATGAGGCGAACTGATGCAAACCTGACAACAGGCGAGATTGTATCTTTATAATCTATTCCCTATTGCTATGTGTAGCCCTTGGCTACTAATCGATCTTTACATCTATTAACTGTCCCTTCCGCCTTACATTTAATTTTTAAGAAACCACTTGTTCCTAATGATCTTATGATCTAGCGGTAAATCAACCAAATCTCAAACTCAGTTAGATTTTATCGAATCCATTTCCTTTTTCATAGCTTTAACCCATTCCTTAGCTTTAGGAGCTTTCGGACCAGAAAGAGCCTATTGAATTGTCTTGGGCTCTTAATTATCTGGAGCAGTCATAAAAGTTTCCCCCTCAATCTCAATATTGACGACATGGAATTCTTTTATGGTTACTTCGTCGAGGTTGAGATTGCTCATGATATTACTCCATAAGAACACAATCAGGCAACTTTCACTCATACTTGCTTCAGGAGGAGCATGATGTTATATATCAACTTGCTATGTCGGAGCTAATACAACCATAATTATGCTCCTATTAGACTCATGATCTTCCATTTTATATAGACGGAAATCCCCATTTATCTTCCCTCTTTTAGGAAAGTCCTCTTCTAAGAAAATGACATCTCTGTTACCCTTCCATTTACATCTTCCCAAAAAAAACACATATCCTTTAGAGAATTCTGAGTATCTTTATATCTTATAAAGATAGATTTCTTCCCACTCGAACCAAGTTTCCTATATTCATGAGAAATGTTATGAATATAAGTAGCGCAACCCAATAGGCACATGTTACTTAAGTCAAGCTCTCGCCTTTCCATAAATGGTATGGGGTGGAAGGAACATATTTTAATGGCACATGATTAAGTATATAGGCCGCAGTTAGTAGCATATTTCCTCCAAAGAAATATGCTAATTAGTTTGCACCATCATTGACCTAACCATGTCCAATAAGGTTCTATTTCTCTTTTCTGTTATGCTATTTCTTTGCGGAGTTAAAGGAATAGTTAGCTATCTAGCTATACCCTTATCATCACAATAAATTATAAACTAGTCGAATAGATATTCATGTCTTCAATCAGTCCTTAATGCTTTAATATTTGCATTTAATTGATTCTTAACCAATCTACTATAGCATATGAGGCAGTCCAATGCTTCAGACTTATGGGAGAATTAAATAAACATGACCGTATGTGGTGAAGTCATCTATAAATGTGATGAAATAGTGAGAGATATATCTTGCTCTCATATTTATTGGTCCATAAATGTCATAATGAATAAGCTACAAAGGAAATGTTGCTCTCTTTTTGCTAAATGGTAATCTTATTGTTTTTCCAGCTAGGCAATAACAGGCAAATATATGTTTTCAAACAAAACTTAAAAAATCAGTCTTTGAAAATCTTTTTTAGTGATCTTGCCCAATGTGTTCTAGTCTAGCGTGCCACTTAACATCATCATTTAATAAAACATTACTAGAATTACCAACAAAATATATATCGATTTACATAAATCCATAAAATAGTGTTTAACACTATAAGAACCAATTAACAAATATCCAAAGCCATAATAAATATCGTCCAAAAGTAATTACATACAACCATTATCAAATACAATTTTTGAAACGAGTCCTAGCAAAAAAAAATAACAATCATTAAATTTCGTCGAACTTCAAGAGCATAAAACTCATCTTGGAGATTAAGAGAGTAGCATCCCCGCAACGTAAGCTTGAATCCCCTTTTGGAATCCAACAAAATTCCATGAAGGCATATCAGTCCCTCATTATGTGGTTTGTCCAATCAAGAACAGTTTCAGCCAGTATCAAATAATTGCTAAAAAATTAGTCAAAGAGAGAAATTTGGTCATACAATGCTTTTGGCTTAATGCAATTATAAACCAAGTGATCAAGCTTCTCATAATTGAAGCAATTCATATTTTTGCCTTTATTACTGCTGTGTCTATAGTGCTTGCATTCTTTTTGCTAAAATTAGCTTCATTACCTCCCTTGCCATTCCTATTATCCTTACCCTTCTTTTGACTAGAGTCCGGAGCTCCTTTGGAATCAGTCATATAAGCCTCTCATTCGGACTTATCAATGAGATGGCAATTCTCCTCAAGCTCAATATATCGGGCAATATCATCAAACGTTATGATATTGCATAACACCCTCCCATATAGCATACTAATCCACTATATGAGGGAGTGCTACCATTTTTACATATTATGCTATCACTCAACCGATTGTACATAGCAATATATAACCATATAAGACATTAACATGCATTCATAATTATTAAATAATATGAAATCAATAAATCCATTAACCAGGGCTAAACATGCCCAAAATAAAACATAAGTAAATTCTTACTACAAAAATCCTTTTCAAAACAAATGTTCAATATCCCAATTTGTATGAAATGATAAGATGCATAATTATGAGTTAACTCTGATTTTGAATGCTCTGACTGGCTCGACTTTCTCGTGTCAACTCTTCCCACGGCTCTAAACTTGCGTGCAGGAAACCCATATGCTAAGCTATCCAGCTTAGTGATACTTATAATCATATAAATTCTATCATCCATATCATACCATATCATAACATTCATAACATATAGCAAATCATAGTATATCACAAGTCATTAGAATCCATTTCATTATATCACCTTTATAGGATCATGCCAAACAATCCATAGCATAACATTAGTGTACTTGGTAAGCGGAAGCCTTTACCTGAAATCATAAACCACTGTAAAGCAACTTTCCTTTTTCCATTTACTCATTTCATTTGCCCAATTATTCTATACTAGATTACCGGATACGGATTGTGAATAGGGGCACTCTCGAAGCTAAAGCCACCCTACCTACCTCATCATACTATCTGTTATGTACCTAAGTCAAGTGCGCTCTTGGGGCTGAAGCCAACTTGACTCATAAATAAATAATTGCAAGCTTACTAGGTCAGGGGCACTCTTAAAGCTGAAGCCACCTTGCCCAACAAATTAAATAATAGCTATTATAATGGGTCAAAGGTGCTCTCGAAGCTAAAGCCACCTTGCCCAAAATAGCGCATGAAAAAAAACAATTCTATGGTACTGTAACCACCCTCAATAGTACATCATATATCCTATAGTCAGTTCTAGTACAAGGGCATTTACGTCATTTTATATTTCCTTTATTCGCATGGAATTGATCTCGTGATCATTCTAATATACCCATGGTATTGCATGTCAATATAAACAATACAGCATAATATCATATTCGTATATCATTTGTCACATTATTATCCATGTGATCAACATGTACATATCCTTTATCTCATGTCATATCATGTTCCATGTATCATCGTGTACACATACATATATCTCATGTCATATCATATAAGTATATCATTATCCTTATACTCATATGTCACATAATGGACTGTGTATCATTTATGTATATCATACATCATATAAGGGTCAATGTGTCATTGTGTTCACATTTAATTTCTCATGACATCATTAATACAAAATGGGTATGCTGAATCAAGAATTTCGTGAGCGTACTTCTGTTGTCTCACTCGAGAAAATATTCTTGAGCGCGCTTCTATTGTCGCGCTCAAGAATATTTTCGCAAGCGCGCCCCTACCTATGTCAAGCACGACTTTCACGATACCAGTAATATGAACTCCTCGTTTTTACATGTCAATTCCTTTTTAGTTCATTCCAGATTCACAATATCAATACAGAACCATTGTGTGATATTTATACCATATAAAGTACCATATTTAATGTGCCATTACATTCTTGCCTCATCTCATCCTTATCAAATCATGATAATCATACTTAATTCATATATTTAATTCATACAATTATTTTCAAAGATTCAGATCATGGTTTGTGGCATTAATCAATAACATATCAATCCCATACCTAGGCTTTAGTAATCATGCTATCAGAAAGCGAATAAATATGATTATAGGTACAAATCTCAATCTATGGAGTCGTAAACTACCACTCGTACATCTCTCTAATGTACTACTATTCATGTTCTCCTTCTAAACCATTCCCTAGCATCAAACACATGAGCTAGGAGTCATATAATGTTTCATGTATTCTGTTCTAAGGGACCTTACCAAAAATTAAATGAAAACCCTAACTTAATTAATAATAATCCACCACTCTTAATCTAGGAGTGTTAGGGAAACGAAACACTTACTTAGATACCTCTGGAAATTCTAGAATGCAGGTGGGGAGTTCGGTTTATGGGACTGTTCAATACAACCTTGTGTTCTTGAGGAAAAACACCTAAAAACCCTTACTTTAATCCCTTTTAAAAACACTGTCTAATGTGTTTTTATGGTGTTTAATCAATAGAGAATCAATAGAGGGTGAAGAATAGCTCTCTGGTCGAGCTTTAGTGTTTGGGGGCGGATAGGGTTGTTAGGAAGATGAAAGAGACGAAATAAGATCGGGTTTAAATAAAGTAACTGCCCAGACAGAATCACAAATGCACATATGGATTATCAAGCGCTAACTATATCGCAAGCGCGATCCATGCATCCAAGCGCGACATTCTCCTGTCCCCTTTTTTTTAATCTAGGCCTAAAATTGATCCATTTTATATTCTTACTTTTAATTACCATAATACCCCTCAGGTTTCACATTACATCTAGGCCCTATTTTGTGGGCATTACATATTGTCATTATGGGTAAGGTTGACATGCATGTGTTCCCAAGAATTTGGAAGAGAGCGTATAACTACTTGGACCTGTTGCTCATCAATCAACTCAAGGCTAGCAGCCTTCAATTCACTTATCATATTAGACATAACAGTTAGTTGCTACCTCATTATGTGATTATGATTTTTCTTATAGGCATCAAATTTCAGAGTGAACTGACGTAATCTAGTGGTTAAGGTTCCACAGAAGTGGACCTCAACAGCAATCCCAAACTTCTTGGGATGACCAATGCTTTTCAAAGCATAGCATTAGGTCATTTCGCATGCTACTCAGCATCAATATGTGAGCAACTCTATCCTTGCACTTATAGGCTTGATATACCTCCATATCTTGCCTATATTGAGCAGTGCTTCCATGCTCATGCTTAGCCATCGGTTGTGTGATAGTTTCCAACATTTCTTGCTCTTCTAAGATATACTGAATTTCATGATGCCAAATATCATAATCATTATCATTCAGCTTATCTCTCTAGTTTAAGTCAGTAACTATGCTTTTTGTAACAGCCATATTAACTATTTAGAACAATGATCACAATATACTTAGCACAATTCTTACAACAAACTTATTTCATGTCACAATGTCTTAAATTAATTAATAATAACTTAACCCATGTAGCAAAAACAAAAGTACTATTACACAGTCCAATCAATTCCCACTGACATATTCCAGTTATCATTATTTAATTTAAACATGCATCAGTGATTATATTAGGTGAGATAAATAAATCTACCAACCTAATATTTCCCACAATATCACATGTATATAACTTGATACAATCAAACAATTTAAAGCATGCACTTTCTTCAATAAAACAATTCAACATGCTTATTGTTTTAAACATTCAATATAAAATATATATATCACATATTAAGAGCAAAAACACAATGCTACTACTAATCATACCATGACATATTTATTTGTCACTAATATCCATCAAATATATATATATATATATATAATTAATTCTCATGTAAAAAGTTTACATTTTTCAATATAAAAACACTTAAAAATGTGCTCTAAAAATTTTGAAAAAATGCTCATTAAATAGAAAATTAAATTTTAAGCAATTTAAAAAAATTGCACTGAAAATGGACACTACACGCTTCGAAGATAGACTCCCTATGCGCCGCTAGGAGACTTCACACGCCTCCATGCATACCCACGCGCTGATAGACCTCCGTTGACCGCCACGTTAGCAGATCCCCTACGTCATCGACACATGGACCAATTATAGAGTACCGCATGTCTAGACATTGCCACGTGGTAGAGACACGTGTGCATGCCACGTCATCAGCTCGATAGCATGGTCTAGTAATATGGTGCCACGTGTTCGTGTTTGCCACGTCATCGCCAGCTCATCCTTTTTGCCATGTCAGACCACTTGTGTTCTGACACGTGGCTGGGCGGTTACCACCTCCTTTTTACATGCCAATGGTAGCGCGTGTACTACACATGCCGTCTTGGGTGCCCTATCCAGACTCGATTTTGTAATTTTCCTACGTTTTCAGGCATTCTATACCATTTTTTACTAGAAAATCCACTATCAGACACCATATAGACTGAGTTTGAACATCAAATGCCATCATCCGAGAGTGAAACAAACAAAAATCAATTTTCAGAAAATAGAGCACAAATGTGATCAGAAACTTCAAAAATTCATAGAAATTCAACCACTTATCCAAAAATTACAAAAAAATTAAATTAGACCACATGATTAAATTATATTTTTAATAAAGACTAGTGGAACTAGATTTATGTAAAAATGTGGAAATAATAATAATAGAAAAAAAGAAATAGAAAAAAAAAAGAAAGAAAAGAATAAAAAGGATAAAAGAAGGATAGCTGGAAAAAAAAAAAGAAGGACAACTGAAAAAGAAGGGGAAAATGTGGAGGGGAATTTAGTTAGGTCAGTGGGGATCTATTTGGCCTTATAAAAGGCTAACTTCTACATCCTTCTTTCATTCTCTTCTCCACTTTTCTTCCTCCCCCAATAACAGTCCCATTTCCTCCATATTTCCACTCAAGATTTTCATCAAACTCACTCCAAATAAATTTATTCTTGGTAAGTATTCTTCTCTTCATTGTTCTAGTGTTGTTTAGAGTTGTTAGAGCTGTGTATAGATAGTATATTGTACTTCGATTTTGATACCCATAGAGACTAATTTTGAAAAATTTTTAAACATGAAACTTGTAGATTTATGTTTAGGTTTATGGCTATATAAATAATTTTGTAAGACTTGGTCTATGGAAAGGGATATATATAATTGTTTGAGACTGGTTCATGTAGAAATATCAATAGGATACACTATTGTGTTGGCTTGTTTTAATCATCTTAAATGTCGAATTGATGGAAACTCAAAATATGAAAGTTGTAGCTCTATGTGTTTTTTTGTTTCTTCCAAATTTCATTTAAAGTTATGCTATGTAGGTTGAGTTATAAAAGAATGAATCATGATTGTCTCTTGATTGAGTTGCTTCCCTATGCTTGTGCTGCTATAACAAATTCGTACTCATTTTTAAGCTATTTATAGACCTAATTAACAAAAGTATAAAACATAAAAGTTTTAGGTCTATGTCTTAGCTAAACGCTAGGGAAGCCTTACCTTAAAATGTTATGTATTTTATGATTTATGACTATAAGAAAAGACATTGGTCGGATTGTTACCTTGTGCATGATCAATTATATTATCCCTATGAATTAATGACCTTAGAGACCGAATTGATAAAAATGGTAAACATAATCATGTTCCATATTGTCCTATCTAAGTTCTTACAATACAATACACACGTTGAAAGATATAAATTTTTAAAATTAGTGTCTTAAAACTATCTAAGGGCATAAGATAGTGCAAATTTTGGAATGACACCGAAAATTGTACAATTCTCCAAAATTTTTGATATTTTAATAAGTTATATAATTATGTGTTAAATTTAAATAGAAATAAAAATCATATAAATTGGACAAGTATAGAAAAAATTATAGAGTCAATAGTCTATAAAGGTCACATTGCAACTTAGAAGAAACTTTAGTTATTTGTTTAAACCATATTAAGAATAAATATTCTAACAATATATTGGTCAATTATATTTTCAAATTAGGCTCTTAATAAGTTGAAGAAAGAGGTGACCATTGAGAAAGATATGCAAGCTCTACAGGTTTGGATTTTGGGTAAATCTCCATTGAAATTTGTACATATATGCATTTTAGTTTGCCCTAATGTATGTTTGTTATGTTGATTAAATGATTTGTGTGATTAAATGGTGAATTGCGTGTTGTGGCATATTTATGAACATTAAATGATATGTTGGTTGATTAAAAGTTTTATGATTTGTTTTGAAAATATAATGGTATGTTAAAAAGGTATAAATGAGAAAATGGATGCACGCTCGATCTTGATTTGTAAATGGCATGAGTAAATATTTAAAAAAAAATGTTAAAGATAGGTTGAGTTTGATTATGAGGTATGTTGGCTTGTAAAATTAGTATGAATTTAAATGGATTAGTTGAGGAATTATTGTGGGAACTTAAGCATTACTGTGGTATCTTATGAATTTAAAAAGAATGTTGGTTAGTTTTATATAGGAAATTTGAGTTGGGTTGTACGAATTGAAAAAGAAATCAATGCATGTTGGATATTAGCTCATAAATGGGTTGTGATAAAAAAAAAATATTTGTAGAATATGTTTGTAAACCTTGAATTGTTGCTACGATGTTGTACGATTGTTATAACATGCAAACTATGTTGATGATTTAATGGAATGAATTGAAGGCTTAAATAATGAAATTTTGTATCATAGTATATTTTTTAAAAAAAATATGGACTAACAAGTTAAAAGTTTGCAGAAGACCCTAAGGACTTAAACAAGCTAGAAACAAACTGAAATTGAGGCTTAATCTCAGGGTCGGATTCAGCCATATGCATATAATTTATATTTTAATCTTTTTCTTATGGTATGACATGAATGTGTAATAGTTGTTGGAAATTATAATTTTATTGGTACATACAAACATATAATACATATATTAACATGTGATATTAGTAATTCATAATATATATATATATGTTCAAAAGAAAATTGTAATAGTAATAATGATAATAACGTTGACAATAATATCAAAGCCCTAATACACCTAGTCTTGAACTAGAATAGTGGATAATTTGGCATGCCGAACAGAGAAAATAAAATGCATGCGGTGCACAATATTGTTAAAGTCGGAAATGATACAATTTTAATGCCGGTGATGGCACTATTATTTTAAAAAGCCGATGATAGCACTATTATTTAAAAAGCTAGTAATGACACTATTATTTAAACAGGCCAGTAATAACATTGTTATTTAAATAGGTAATGACAATCTCGTATTCTTATTAATTAGTTTGAATATAGGTGTTACGGGCTGGACTAGAATAATAATAATAATAATAATAATAATAATAATAATAATAATAATAATAATAATAATAAGTGGATTAAATAATGGTAAGACTAGTGTATGCATATTGATTGTGAAATAATTAATTTGCTCATTGTATGAAAATTATGTTAGTATGCGGAATTTCTTTTGTGATACATGTATAATAAATGTGGTTATATATATATAAAGTAAAACTTTTAACAATGAAACTTGTATGAACTGAGTATGAGTATATATTAAGATGACAAATACATGTTCAATGTTGGTTTATAAATTGAATATGATATATGAATAATTTGGGCATGATTTGGTCTTAAAAAAAGAGATGATGAACAATTTGTGACATGGTCGTATATAATGTATTGAAGATTAGTTAAATTTTCAAATATAAGTATTTGAGTGTATTCCTTTTAATTTGAGAATATAATTGAAGTATGTTAATATCCATTAATTGGATAAATATGATGGATTATTATATGATGACATGATTTTAAATTTGTGATTAGTTTATTGTGCAAATGCAAAATGAATATTAATTATGGCAAATAAATATACATGTAATGGAAATGGATAAGTAGTATGTACCGATATGAATTTAAGGACATGGTGGTTTAAGCTTCGCAAGCATCCGTAATCCTATTATATACAGATGAAGTCTACTTTGCATTTTGTATTCAGACGGCTTGGAAATAGGGCTTGGGTTAACTAAATTAAAATGATATATGGAAATTCATAAAATCAAGATGATATAGGAAAGCTAATTAAATTAAAATAAAAGATGGAAACGAATTAAATTAAAATAAAAATATGTAAATTAATTAAGTGACATAAGGAACAAGATAATAATTAACTATCTAATGTAACATGAATTGGCTTATATGTATTTGGCAGGACATGAATTATGAATACATTATGTGGTAAGTTAAATTAATAAATGAGATATATATTGTCTTGAAAATATGATATCATCATATTTAAAAGTATGTTCACTTTTTTTATGACACGTGTATTAATATTGTGATACTCGACATTAAATATATTTCAAACATTTGTGTGATTGAATGGGAGAACTTAAATGTCTATATGTACCACTAAGCTAGAAATAGTTTAGCATTGAGTTTTTTTCTCACGCAGGAAATAAAGCTTGTATATATTAGAACTCAGGGCTAATCAAGAAGAGTTTGAGCCCATATCAAAAGAGATACCAAAGACCCGACTATTGGGTCGGTTTCTTTGTACTTTTATTTTAATTTAATCATGCATATAGGTTAGATAAAATATCTTGTAAATTAATTAAGAGTATTTCACAAATAAAAATTTTTCAAAATGTGAAAAAAAGTATAACAAGTAATATGTATGTGTACAATATGAGGTAAGAAAGAAAATTAGAAAAGCATGCCTAATATGAGACAAACAGATAAATAAAAATGATAACGGAGAAAAATTTTAATTCGGACAAAGTTATTTAGTTAGTAATGTGGCATTCCACTATATAATGGGATTATTCCTATTATATAAGTAGGGTGTTACAAGGGTTCTACTCATGACCGTGAAGGATTTATTCATGACTGTGAAAAGGTCTGGTATAAAAGCTTTTTACACGATCTTATCCTCATTTTTCATCATTTCATCAGCTCTCAAATCCTAAGGATTGTCCATACACACCTAATAATCATATGTGAGTGTTTCTCCATGGATTTTTGAGTGATCAAATGCCAAAACCAAGAGAGAAATTAAGATCAAAGTGAGATTTGGGAGATTTACCAAGGAAGAAGATGAAGTTGGAGAGAGAGAAAGTATGGAAGTCAAGGAAGCTTGGGTTTTTCATCAAATCAATCTTGATTTCTTCCTTCTTTGGTTAAGATTTCGTATTTCCACTCCTATTTTAACAAGTTTGTGGTTGATTGATATGATTTATCCGAATTGGGTAGAAACCCATTTGTAAATGGGTAAGTTTGATATGGAACCTTGAATATTTTTATTGGAAAAAACACTTATTAAGGCTAGATTGAGTTGAATTATATATTAATTGATGGATTTAAGTAAGAAAAACCCTAAATTAATTATTTTTGAGTTAGGGTTTAGTGTATATGGCAATATGTGGTCATAGATGTTGACATATAGTTGGAGTTAATGAGAAATAGTTGTGATTATGTATAGGAGATGCCTTTGGAAGGTGGAATTGACCACCAAGGAGGCTAAACAAGCTTAAAGCTTAGATGTTGAGTTGGCTCCATATGAGGTAAATATATATATGCATTCTAACTTGCTAAAATGAAATGATGCAATGTTGAATGACATGAAAATGTGATAGATGACATATTAATTAGAAATGATTGAAAATAAATAATGAAAAGAAAGATATGATGTAAATTAATTATAATTATGGGTTATAAATAGTATAAGGAAATAAAAGCTAAAGAAGAAATTAGAATAAAAGTATGGGTTTCCAATGTATAACGTACCCAAAAACTCATAATGAGTAATCATATGACTACTGACACTATTGCTAAGTAATTAGTTATGGTGGATATGATGGATGGCAATTATGGTTAATTAGTAAGGAGCTAGGTTGCTTAATGCCTTAATGACATGATGAGAATTAATGATGAAAGAATGTGTTAGACATGATTAATGAAACTTGAATTTACATATGATACCATTAGAAATGATAATTATATATGTGTAAAATTCTACCTATGGGCTCAATCAATTGCATGTTAGGTTCAATATCAATATTGAGAATTGATAGATAGGTAGATGCATGAGTTCAAAGAAGGCACTTGAGGTGCTTAAAAAGGAATGACTTATGAGAGGTAAGTCTCTTATACTTGAAAACTTGTGAATTGTTGAGTTGTGTGCATTAATGGTGCTTAAGCATGCTTGATTGATAAGTAAGGTAATAATATGAACTATGAAAGCATGATATGGCATGTCAAATATTAAAGTAAATTTGAGTATTGGAATATGTATAAAATGTAAAATAAGTATAAAAATGACATGTGCTTTAAAATGTGAATTGTGTGCATAGTTAGTATTGTTCAACTTGGTTGTGAACCTAAAAAGTGATGATTTGAGTTGTATAAACTTGAGTCTAAATGTGTCAAATGCCCATGAATTATTTCTATATATGTTTAGAAAGTGTTCAAAAGTGGAATTTTGGTAAAATTTGATCATAGGAACAAGTTATATCTTTTTACAACTAGCGTCACAATCATGCTGAATGCTATCATGGCCATGAATCAAGCTATCATGACCATGAACATAGTTCCAGAAGCCTTCACGACCATGTTTCATGGCCAGACCAAAATTCAAGGTCGTGAAGACACTATTCACAGCAAAAATGTTCTATGTTTAAATGATAATTTGGTGGATCCGAAATATGCCTAAATGCAAGAGTATGATGTTAAAAGATATGGAAACATGTTGATGAACATATTTATGATATGTGAACATGCATATATTGTATGTAACATGATGGGTATATGTTAAAGAATGAGATTAAAACAAAAGATATTTTAACATAAATGCCAATTTCTCCACCTGTGAACTAGAATTAGGATAGATGGTGCACCATTAAGGGGATTTATGGTACTGAACCAATTATGTTTTTTAGGGACAAGGTGGCTTAAACTCATGGAGCGCCCTTGATCCCATTTATATACAGATGATTTATAGTAACCAGACAAGGTAGCTTATGCTCATGAAGCACACTTAGTCTCGTTTACATATAGATGATATATCATACTCCATCAAGAAGGCTTAAGCTTATGGAGCGCTCCTAACTAGAGATCAGAGTGAATAGAGTAATTTAAGCTTGTAGAGCACCCCTATTCCACACCCTATATCCGGACAGTCCGAGAATAAGATTTGGGCTAATGACTAGAAAGTGTGATATGAAGAATATTTGTATGCTAAATCGGATAATCAATTGAAATGTAAAGTGACATGATTATAAATATTACGAGAAAGAATATGCTAATTTTTGAAAAGATATATGCTCCAGCCTCCGAGAGGTCAATGCATTGATTGATAACAGGATACTATGGTAAAGGAAAATACATGAAATCTATGGATCATACACATATATGTAAAAGAGATATAGAATGAACATGTAACAATCGTGTGAATAGGAAATGTTTTAACATTGTTGTGGTTATATGTTTTGCTATAATGCATATGTGTACTACTATGCCATGTGTAGCTTAGCGTGTTTTCTCGTGTATGCAGGTCATAGAGCTAATAAGTAGTTGATATAACAGTTGACAGCAGAGATGTCAAAGCCCATGCAGAGGAGACCATGTAGACCGAACTTGAACTGGACATAGTCATAACATGCATTTATTTATTGCATTCATTATTGGGGATGTAATTAATTATATTTGTTATTTGTAATCATGTAATACGATACAAAGAAAAAGTAAAGAAGGAAAAAGGAAAAAAAAAGAATAGATATAGCTCAACTAGATATAGTTGAGATGCATGAAATGAAGGTCTTATAGGCCTAAACGGGTATATAATATGTGATTGAACAGGTAAACCGAAACTAGAGATAGCTAGTGTAGAGTATATTCGGTAGGTTAGACAGGCAAGCCTAAGTGAATATACATGCATAGAATATAATAATAATTTATATAGGAAAAAAGTTTTAAATTTGAATAGGTCATAACCACTCAGTCTGTAGCACCTCCTACGTATTAGGGTTTATATTCCTATTATATGGGTGCGTGTTACACTGATGGGTGTATTGTCGAGCATCTTGTGCTACTGTGTGTGTCAAACAACACGATCGTGTCAAAATGACATGACCGTATCATTAACGCTAGCATGCCACTACTAGCCCTTGACACATGCATGTCGATTTGACATGCCTGTGTCATTCTCGGCGCATCTGCACGTTGGTGGGGACGTTGCCAGCAGCACGCACGTGTTGACTGGCCCCGTGACGACTTCGCAACCACAAAACTTTTCTACGATCGCGACACCGTCCCAATCCAAATATTTCTCATACTTTTGGTTCCTATACAAGACCATTTTACTTTTTCTTCAAACCTTCAATGCGTGTAACCTATTAGGTTCCTAATTATATTAGTCACTCATATCAACACTTGATCTTGAGCAAATCATGAGTAATATATACCAATACATCATGATCCCAATTGGCCAAAAAATTAATGGTTTGACTATGAACCTTTCCATAGATAATAATCCATGCAATTCATCTTTTCACCAAATTATATCTCACTCGATTCAAAGCATGGACACTATGTCAGCTCCTATTAAACTGGTTACATCACATATAGTGTAAGTGATATTAGATCTTATCCTTAAGACTCACTACTTTATTAGATAGGTCACTGAAGACTATATTCATGACATGTCCACTCTAACCAGAGATTCCCGAGTAATGATCCCGATAAGAGGACATGGATATACACTCTTTCTATCAAGAGTGGTGAATCCTTTGTTAGCTACCCAGCTACCTTTAAATGCCTCAAGTTGTACCAAATCCCCACCCTACAAGCGACCTTTATGAGATAACAAGAAATGAAGTCAAAGTACAGTATTAATATCCACGATAATCTTAAGCACCTCAAGTCTAAGAATACTTGCACTTGCTATGATGAGACTATCATTGACAGTTGAATAGATAATCTATGTGATCGTCTCATAGCAGATCATCCAATATATTTGACTACTTTTAGCAAGCATCCACATATTAACTCTAAATATCTCGTGCTTAGAGCTTATGAGATTTACTGTTTGATCTAGTTAAGGAATATAACATGTGCTATTCTATCAGGATCAACAATGTCCCATCTTATTGATTCTATGACTAGGGATAGTTTAAATATTAACATAATTACACATGATATGAATCTCAACATCATGATTTCTTTTATGCTATGTTATGTATCATGGACTTCACTAAATGATTTAATGATATAATCAATTCATAAAATAAATGAACATCAAATAATGAAAATGCTTTTTATTTAAGAGAAAGTACAAAAAATCATCATGTGGTTTCAAGATTTTGCAATTTTAAGTATGTGTTTTTTTTTTTTGTACAAAATAGATCTTAAGGCTTACACAGTTAGTAATTTCAAGTACACATCTATTACACCGTAAAAAATGTCTGATGTGGTGCTTTTTTCTTTCCCACATGGCACTATTTAAGCAATTTTATCTTTCACCTAAGTCTCAATTCATCTCTTTTAGAAATTGAAATGTGAAAACCCTAAATTCAACCTATGATTGATTTAGTAATACCATATGCAAAATCTCAAATCAGTTATTTAATTAACAACTCATCACCCATTAAGCTTCCATTTTAGCATCAATCCTCAAACTACAACAAAACCCAATTGGACATTCAAAATTCACAAAACCTCTCAAATTAAAGAACATAATAGAGTAAAGAGAATTGAAGAAGCAGAAATTATGAAGCAAACAAAGACCATTTACCAATTTATCTTCAATCTTAGCCATCAATCTTAAATTTTTTACAATACCCAATCAGTATTCAACAAAACTCATTAATTCTCAAAAGATAAATGACATAAAGCATACTAGAAAAGTATGAATCGAAGCATTCAACATGGGGTTTGTCGAAAAAAATTGAAAAAATTACTAAAAATACAGTCGTTGCTACTCACCTGCTCAGAAAAGTTGAGTTCTTTACTACCGGTGAGGGAAATTTCAACGGCCACGACGTACATGGGTTGTTCTTCTAGTGCATCACATTTGAATATGTAAGAACTGGATTTGTTGCCATCATTGATGAGAGGAGCGATAGCCATGGCGTGTATCTATAGATATGGTTCTTTTGGATCTGGTTTGTCATGGGTAGTCGGGTTTCTTTTAAAGATCAAAGAGAGGTAGTGTGGTGTCATGTAAAATAGTTTCTTTGATTAAGGAGAACGGTGGGGGAGGTCAGAGGGAATATGAGGGACGACGGTAATGGAAGAAAACGGTGGTTGCATTGGAGCTTGTTGAAAAAGATACCGACAATGAGGAAAGGAGTAGCGATCAATGTTTTGATTTTGAAAGATTGAGGAGAGATTCAAATTGGAAATTAGGTGAAAGTTAAAATTACTTAAATAGTGTCATCTAGGATATGTAATAATAGTGCTATGTGGGAGAGAAAAATCGTCGGATTAGACATTTTTTACGGCATAATGGATGTGTAATTGAAATTACTAACAATGTAAACTTCATAATTCATTTTGTAAAAAAAAAAAATACATACTTAAAATTGCAAAATCTTGAAACCACATAGTGATTTTTTGTACTTTCCCATTTTATTTATTCAAATGAATTTGTAAAATAAGTACTATTTTGAATACTTCTCTAACAAAATTTTAATTTTTTTAACATTTTCTCCATAATTATTACCAAAATTGATTTTTTTTTCTCTTTCTAGTTAGACGATATTCTCCTTTAATTTTTTCAATTGCACTATTTATCTTAAAATTAAATTTCATAAGAAATAAATTTTTAAGCTCAAAATATTATCAATATTAATTAAACTATTTATAATAATTATGTTTATGTAAAACATATATATAAAGTTTTTATAGTCGTAATTTTTTCAAAAAATATAATTATATTCTATCCAAAAATATACATAATTATAATTTTTACTTTTTTATTAATGAAAACTACGTATCATATATTAAATATATTTAAGAATAAATTATATCCTTAACAACCATTTAATATATGAAAAATAACTGCTAACAAATTCTTACAATTAATATATTTCACTCAGTTGCTAATTTGACATAGCTAAACCAAATAGGGATTCTTATATGATGGATATGTGTCCATCTTGCACTCTGCCCTTTGATCAACATAAGTTGTAAACCTAAATTATGCAAACTATGTATGAAGGTAAGAACAAGACTGACTGCATATATCACACAAAACAAGAGAGAGAGAGAGAGAGAGAACTAAAAAAAAAAAAAATCTTGTATCAAGAATCCGAACTATGTAACTCTATGTTTAATATCACCTTCCCTTAAGTGCATGTAAGGTTCTTGTCTATCTAACGCTTAATCATGATGCTTATCTTCATCTTCAGAATCTGCATAAACACAAACATTCAAGATATTGTACAAAAAAGCCATTCATGCAAGCTCTCTTGTCATCCAAAACCTTGTTTATTTATCTGTCATGAGTTGCTTTTAATAAAATAATTTTCAAAAAAAATAAAATAAAATCTTCTCAACGAAGAATGTTAACAGTGTGACAATATATGTTGAATATATGATCGTAGTGCCGCAAACAATGATTGAAATATATATTCTATACAAGTGAGATTAGCAACGAAAGCAAACAATGCAAGAGATATTGAATTACAAAAGGGCAAAGTTGTGACTTGACATCATACATGAATCTAATAGATGAATGGTGTTCTGTTATTGACCACAAAGTACCAAGAAATTGCAATTCTATCTTCTCAGAATTCATTATATATTTATTATGCTGCTAAGTTTCTTCATTCTAACGGTTAAAGCCTAGAAACAAATGAATACGATTACATATCAGGCTCTACGTGGTAAACTTGCATCCTTTCCCCAAATTACTAGAGTATACAGAAATTATGCGCCTTACCTGAGCGAACATCATCACCAACTCGGCCGCTTGCCTGGATTTGATTTACAACCATGCCAACCATCAATTTCCACCAATATAGATTAAAAACAACCAAGCAGAAAAGAAGTGTGTTAAATATATAATAATATAGAGGTCCATCCACCATAAACATCTCCTCGTCCAAGGTCAAAAGAACTTCATAGCTGTCAAGAAAGAAAGAAAGAAATAAATTAGCAGGCATTAAATGGAAAAAGAAGAGAAAGAAGCATGAAAATAAGGATGAAAGATTTGCTACTCTGGTCAATAATTTATTATAGATAGAAAAATGCTAAGAGGCAGTTGCTGTATGTTTGACACCATTTCTTATTGATCCATCATTTATCATCATCATTACCTTTTAGGCGGAAGATCTAACTTCTATGCAACTAAAACTACACAATGACAACTTTTCTGAAAACTTTGTGAAGCAAGTAAAAATTAGAGATCAATGATTTGAATTGCAGGAATTAAATCAAGTTCTAGGTTGGAGCATAAGTTGCACTCTGATAGAAACCAGAGCAGTTAGTGAAAAAGGATTATACATTTTGATAGATAATGAGGTACATGACTCTCAACAAGAAACAAAAAAATAAATTCACAGCTTGAGTTTTATCAACAGGACAGTTTCAATAGCATTATATATGGCAAAAAACAAAGCAACTGTCATCCGATTTTCCACCGGTGAGTAATAAATTCCAGAGCATGTCTTTCTACAACAGTGGGAATAATAATAGTGGTTCAGGAATTGCAAAAAAAAAAAAAAAAAGAAATCATATGAAGTTAACAGATAAATTTTCAACTATCAAGACACTAGGGGTGAATATTTTTCTGAAGAGTTTAACAAATGTATTGTTGGAAGATTTGATTCAATAGGATCCCTGTAATTATGTATTTGATTATGAGTTATTTTAGGTAATGAAAAGATTTGTGAGCTGTATAGATATTTTAGGAATATGCTTTTATTTCATCCTTTATTAGGGAGATTAGTTACCTTATTTGTATCCTAGAATGTCCTATAAATACCTATGTACAGAAGCATAATAATATATAACCTATTCTTCACAATTTATATACTTATCTTTATGGTGTCAGAGCAGACAGACCTAGGGTTTTGTTTCTGCATTTCTGTCCCTGAAAATGTCCAAAGCCACGTCCAGTGCTCAGTTTCCTCAGTCCTCTCAATCCGAGCCTTAGATTGCACATAGTCCACCTGAGAATCACCCTATTCAGATTACTACAATCCAATTAAATGGTGACAATTTTCTCCAGTGGTTTCAATCTATTCGCATGTTTCTTAGAGAAAGAGGGAAAATTGGCTATATCACAGGAGACACAAAGAAGCCCGATGTGAAGGATCCCATGTACACCATTTGAAATGCTGAAAACTCCATGGTCAAGATATCATGGCCATGATGCACAAAAAGTTTTTGATTGAGCAGGTTTTGAGTCTCATGCATCGTAACATCCTTCAGTATAATTAAAGGGAATTCTAATTATATCGAGGGGCGCTACAATTACCGTGGGAAACTTTGCCATACTCGAGAGATTTGCTACAAACTACACGTTAAACCACCAATTGGCAAGGCAAACAAATCTGAACAAAAAATGCAAATGGCAAATGAGGCAGAATCATCTGCATTTAGTAAAGAGCAATTAGATCAACTTCTTAAACTTATAAAATCATATTCATCACCCACTGCCCTTGTTGGATCAATGGCACAAATAGGTAGTAATTCTTTGGCACTTTCAGTTCTAGGAAAATCCGGTCCTTGGATTATAGATTCAGGGGCCTCCAATCATATAACAAGCTGCTCTCATTTGTTTAGTTTCTACTATCCTTGTTCTGGTATTGAAAAAGTGAGAATAGTTTATGGTAGTTTTTTATCTATTGCAGGCAAAGGAAAAATTAAAATTTCAAAAAAAATTACTCTAAAATCTATTTTACAAGTTCCAAAACTTGCCTATAATCTTCTTTCTGTCAGCAAAATTATCTAAAGATACTAATTGCTCCATTCTTTTTCTTTCTTCCACTTGTATTTTTCAGGACCAGAACTCGGGGAAGACGATTGGAACTGCTAGAGAGATAAATGGGCTTTACTACTTTGATGAAACTGCTATTGGTAATCAAAATAAAAAAACTCATGGCTTTAATAGTATTAGTTCAACCTTTGTCTATGATCAAGTTATGTTATGACATAGAAGATTAGGGCATCCTAGTTTTCCATATCTCAAATATTTGTTTCTGAAATTGTTTAAATGAGTTGATGGTTCAAAATATCATTGTGAGGCTTGTCATTTAGGTAAAGATCATCATGTTTCTTTTCCAATAAAACCTTATTTTGCTTCCAAACCTTTTTATTTGTTTCATAGTGATGTTTGGGGCCCATCTAAGGTTAAAACACTTTCAGAAAAGAAAAATGGTTTTTGAATTTTATTGATGACCACACAAGGGTATGTGGGGTTTACTTGTTGGAAGGGAAATCAAATGTTGAACAAAGATTTAAAGAATTCTTTATGATGATTGAAAATCAATTTCAAACCAAAATTGGCATTCTAAGAACTGATAATGGGACTGAATACTTAGGAGCTTTTCTGACCGAAAAAGGTGTTATTCATCAATCAACTTGTCATGATACACCACAAGAAAATGGAATTGCTAAAAGAAAAAATAGACATTTTCTTGAGCTAGCTAGAGCATGTTTTCTATGAATGTACCTAAATATCTTTAGGGAAATGCTATCTTAACAGCTTGTTACCTGATCAATAGAATGCCATCTCGGGTTTTAAAATATTTTCGTCTTTACAATTTTAGAGAAATTGTTTTCTAACATCTCAAATAGCAACATACCTTCCTTTGAGAGTTTTTGGTTGTGTTTGTTATGTGCATATATACCAAATTTCCAAAAGCTAAAAAATGTGTATTTCTTGGTTATGCATGTAATAAAAAAGGGTATAAATGCTTTAATCCAGTTACAAAGAAATTTTTTGAGAGTATGGATGTACAATTTGTTGAGGATCAACCTTTCTTTCACAAAAATTCTCTTCAGGAGGAGAACCTAACAAAAGAAGATGATTTCTGGGAAACTTTACCCATTCTTGAGGAATCTATACCTTCGACTAATTTTGATAAACAAGTTTTAAAAACAATTATTGAAAGAGTGGAACCCAGAACTCTTAATCTAAATGTGTCAGATACAATGTTAAGATCAAAGAGGAAGAACTAGCAAAATAAGTTAATCTCTGTATTCAACTATGAAGAATGGGAAAGGAAACAGGATTACAAGCAAATTCGAGAGTGCTTCTAGCTGTCCATAGCCATATAGACTTTTTATAGAGAAAAATAATCATGCCTCTCTCTAACAAACTCTCAGCTATATACCTCAACCCCAAAGAAACAACTCACACTAAAATCACTATACTGCCCTTTAGCTAACAACTATATTCAAAAGCCAAAGAAACAAGTTATTTATGTATGTTAAGCAACCAGCCCAACAGCAATAAACACCAGCCCACCACTACACAGCCTTCTTCCTAGCATAGGTGTAACTGCACCTTGTCCTCAAGGTGAAAATGAGGGAACTGACCAGAAAGGAAGGAAACATGATGTTTTGGGTGCACCCCCAGAACCACCGCTAGCTCAACAAGCATTTCAATGTCGTCACTGAGGTGAGGAGGCAGAATAGTTGAAGAGATAACATTACCTCTAGCTCGTTTGAGCTGAGAAACATGAAAAACCGAGTGAATTGCTGAAGACTCAGGCAATACCAACTTATAAGCTACTTTACCAACCCTTTCCAACATTGTATAAGGCCTATAGAAACAAGCAGCAAACTTCTGGTTAGCTTGATTGGCCAAGGACTTTTGTTTGTATGGCCATAACTTCAAGAACACCTGATCGCCGACAGCAAATTCCTCATCCTTACGATGCAGGTCCGCATACTTCTTCATATGCAACTGGGACCAAAGAAGGTGCATTCGAAGCTCATCTAAAATAGCATCTCGGTCCAACAAAACTTGTTCCATTGCTGACACAGTAGTAGAATGAGACATGTAAAGGACCAGGGCAGTGGATCTCAGCCATACAAGGCCTTAAAAAAAGTGCAACTAATTGACATATGATGGGAGGTATTGTACCAAAATTCAGCCCAAGACAGCCATTTCTATAATAATCTTGGCTTATCTGAAGCAAAACATCTCAAATATGTTTCCAAGCTCCTGTTTACCACCTTGGATTGCCCATCTGTTTGAGGGTGATATGCAGTACTACGCTTTAGCATAGTCCCCTATAACCGAAACAATTCTTGCCAAAAATTAACTAAGAAAAATTCTGGCTCGGTCTGAAATGATAGAGCTAGGAAATCCATGGAGCCGTATGGTGTCTCTAATAAATAACTCAGCCACCATCTGAGCCGAAAATGGGTGTTTAAGACTCAAAAAGAGGGCATTTTCGAGAGGCAATCAACTACAATCAAAATCACTGTCATCCCATTTGATTTGGGCAGCCCCTCAATAAAATCCATCATCACTTCATCCCAAGCATGCCCTGGCAGCGATATTGGCTAGAATAAACCAGCAGGAGAGGTGGTGAGGCTCTTATTACATTGACAAACGTCACATGCCTCTACCATTTGTGTGATATCAGTCCTCATTCCACCGAAAACAGATCCGCTGCTATCCGCTTATATGTCTATCTCACTAGAATGCCCCCCAATTAGAGATGAGTGATATTCCTGGAACACTAGTGGAATAAAGGCTGAATTTCTTGGAAGAACCAATCTGTCTCGATAGAAGCCCTTTTTCTTGGAATAAAGGCTGAATTTCGGCCTCGAGAGCTTCATCTTTGACATCCTCCTCTTCCCGCACAACTATAACATTCAACTCTCCTTTCTTGCAACAGTGGCCGATTGTATATTTTTCGTCGCATCAATAACAAAGCCCTTTTTCTCTCTGGCACTAGAGCTCCGCATCAGTGAGTCAGCGTGCCTTATATGTGGCACTAGAGAGATCCTACAGAAGAGTAGGGTAGGGGAGGGTGTCTCTAACTAGGTTAAGTGTTTTAGCTGAATGGGACTGTGGGCCTACTGCTTTTGTTTGTAGAGGAAGTTTCACCATTTACTTAAATTTTAATTTTTTTTTTCAGTTTTACCATCATTTATTTAAAATTTCATTTGTACCGAAATTTTTTTATTTCTTACCTTTTTTTTCTCATTTCATTTGCAAAGATCAGCTAAAATGAAAAACACGAAAAAAACGAAGAAGAAAAAGTAAAACAAGATTTCTTGATTCTACAAATCATTGATTCTGATGCCGACAGTATCGCATTGGAGTTGAACTCGCTGCAACAAGAGCTGAAAAAGCAGAGCACCTTGGTTTTTGGATCTACGATTTAGATACCAAGAAGAAGATGAATAAGGGCTTTAAGCACAGTAAATGAGGAAAATCGAAGCTGTATAATTAGGTTTAAATGTTTATTGAAAATTGGTGGAACTGGTAAAATGTATGCATTTGTTTATTAATCATCAATTATCTTTTATTCTTCAAAAATATATCCAAGGTATACTAGACTTTATATCTTTTGTTCAAAACTGTTTTAGGCCAAAGATATCCCCGAAATATGCCCAAGGTATGACTAAGATATACCGAACTTTATAGACTGTTGTCTATATGCCAAAGGTATTCCTAAGATATACCCAAGGTAAGTCCAATGTATACCGGACTTTATAATCTTTGTTCACAACTGTTTTAGGCCGAAGATATCCCTAAGATATACCCAAGGTATGTTCAAGGTATACCAGACTTTATAGACTATTGTCCATATGCCGAAAGTATTCCCAAGATATACCCAAAGTATACCGAACTTTATAGCCTTTATTCACAACTGTTTTAGGCCAAAGATATCCCTAAGATATACCCAAGGTATGCCCAAGGCATACCGAACTTTATAGATTGTTGTCCATACGCCGAAGGTATTCCCAAAATATGCCCAAGGTATACCAAATTTTATATCATTTGTTCACAATTGTTTTAAGCCGAAGCTATTCCTAAGATATACCAAACTTTTATAGCATTTGTTTGCAACTGTTTTAGGCCGAATGTATCCCTAAGATATATCCAAAATATGCTCAAGATATACTGGACTTTATAGTCTTTGCATACAACTGTTTTAAGTTGAAGGTATCTTCGAGATACACCCAAGATATATAGGAGATGCTAGTGTAATTATTGAAAATATTTTTTGGTAAAATTGAAAAAAACATTGAAGGGAGGTAAAATTGTAATTATTTTTCCTGTTTTTGGTATTTATGAAAAATTACCTTGTTTGTACACTTGAGCCTATCTGCAGAATTTTCTTGTAACCCAACTTCTCTTCAGCCCATTGGGCCAATTCCATAGCTTCACCCAGCTCACTAGGAGCCATCATCCTCACCGTTGTTCTAATTTCTGGTTTCAGACCAGTGATGTATCTGCTCAAATAAACCTGCTTGGAAACCTCCTCTACAGGTGCTGCCATCGAAATAAGTCGGCGCCAATACTCTAGGACGGTTCCTTCCTGTTGGAGATCCATCCATTGATCATGTCGAGACCCATCTTTAAAACTTCGAAAATGCCGCAAAACCAAAATTCGCATCTCCTTCCAAGACGTAATGAGTTGCCGTTTATTCTCCCATTGATACCACAGCAGTGCATCATCTTCAAAAGCCACTATTGTTGCTTCCAACCTCTCCTCCGGGGTATACTTTTGGATGTCAAAGAACCGTTCAACCTTAAGAAGCCAGTCATCGGGATTATACCCATTGAATATGGGTAATTCCAATTTTCTGTGCTTCCGTTCCAGCCTATGTTCACCAGCCAAACATCCCGATCGAGCTGTCATTGGTTGTCCATATGCCAGCGCCGCTGATACCACTTCAGTCATTGTATCCTAGAATGTCCTATAAATACCCTTGTACAGAAGCATAATAATATATAACCTATTCTTCACAATTTATGTACTTATCTTTATGTATTATTTCTCTGAACGGTTTGAATATAACAACTATAACCAATAAGTATGAAAAAACCAGAGAATGTTCTTTAACAAGAGGAACATGACTGTTTGCCGCTCAAACCTCTTTAAATTCACAGCTCAGTCTATGTTATCTTTATTCTTACCAATGGAAACCAAGCTGATATATATTTACATAGTTGCCTCCAAATGTGATTTATGCAGTCATATTTTGTTGCGGGTAAATTGAATAACTGTGTTAATAGTTATTCTCTTCTAACATTGTATTAATGTTGCACAAGATTGAGATTATTTATGACTTGTAAGTTAATTCATTTTTACTTTTTGATCTTCTCAAATCTTCTAATCCTGCAGTTTCAAAAAAGTGTGATTGATAGCATGGAGTAAAAAATTTAATATTCTAAATTAGAATATATAAAAATGAGCTAGAAAAATTATGAGTCATCCCTCATTTCAGGCGACATTATTAGATTCTTTCAAAAGGAAACTTACATCATAAGCAACTAAAATTTTCCAGGTCTAGGGATTTTTCCTAGGTCAGTACATCAGACAGAAGAAATCCAACGCAAATTCACAAATTGTAGCCATGATGAACATTACCTTGTACTCCGAAGTACCCAAAAAGGATAACAGATAATGCGAAGTATTGTAAATGCAATAACAAAGGCAATGAAAAATATGCTAGAGATCCATTCATAGCCACTATATCTCGACATCTTTGCAACTTCTAGGAACACATCAGTTCCATCATGAAGGGCTAAAATAATTGCACCAACACGAGCAAATCTGTGACAGACAGTACATTGTTAAAATTCAGAAAATTCAGATTCAATATCTACAGTAAGATCAACATAATAAATAAATATCTTAAAGACTATCTGCTTAAAAATTTAAGACAATTGTATCCTCATAAATTGCTTTTGTATGTTTAGCCATCCATACTGATGAGCTAAAAAGCAATCCTCTTGTTTTATTTTTTTTCTCTTTTGGTTACTTTATTGGTAATTAATCAGTACATAAACCAATTCTTCCCAGAGCTGAACAAAATAGAAACGAAAGTTGAAGCTGCAGCTTTCCAAACTGACCTCAACATGTAAGAAAGGGCAAGGAGAATGATACTTGTGACATGATGACCCATGGAAAGGAAGAAGTCAGAGCGTCTTGTTTCCCAGAAAACCAAAGCAAATATTGAGTAGGTGTAGAATCCAGCAGCATACATGTAAAGCCCCTTCAATTTCAATCTAGGCATCATGAAAATAGGCAGTCAGCAAAGCCTGCAGATATAATGATTAACGAGTATGCATATCTATATATCCAGCTAGACAAGTGCATGACCATATTAGACATTAAAATAAACTAAGTACATATATATTTGTCTGCAATATGATAAGTTAAATCTCACTTAAGTTTCTGATCAGGCCAAATTTGATCTCCAGGTCCTTCCCAGAAATACTTGGTATTAGTGAACCACGGCTCAGAATATGAGACAGAAAGAGCCAAAAGCTCTGCAGATAGAAAATAAACACATTTCCACGCTGACTCCTTGAATTTTTTAATTTTCTTTCTATTTTCACGTGTCCTGACATTAATTAAGGCAGATTCCTTGCCAAAAATCAATCTTCTGGCTACTTTCTGCAACAAAAAATGAATAGCAATGAACGATAGCTGATATCCAAGACTTCAACGAATTCATTAACTCCTTTGATTCTAGCATTTTCTCAAATACGTACAATTCACTAATACCAACTACGAAAATCAAGATATATATCCATTATCCAGAATACAGTTTATACTAAAACAATTTCTCAACTGCTAGATATATACTATACTCCAAAACAAATATAACCAAAACAAAAACAGAAAAGCATTGACTATATACCATATCCACTAAAGGATACAATAAACAGAATAAAATTGCGAACAGCGAAGAACAGTTAGTGAAAGATACCTCAAAAACGCAAGTGTCAATAAAAAGCCTGATTGAAAGGAAGAAGAGAGCGAACAAGGGAATGACAAAGAAATCGTTGGCGGCTGGGTATGATTCAGAGTCCCAATCGATAAAATTCATTTGGTTGTTCTTTTGAAGAAATTACCAGGGTCAACAAAGATAAAGTGGGAATGAAGGAGAAGGAAAAGTAAAAGGGATTAGTTGAGAGGAAAATTGGGAAGTTGATGGCTTTTGTTTGTTTGCGTATATGGAAAGACCAAATTGGCTAACTTAGAGAAACAGATATTTGATTCTGGCTCCGCGACATTGAGTCTGTACTTTCAAAATTTCAATTGGCTGGGCATTCTGAGCCGGGCAGAAACCCAATTACCCAGTTTCTCCAGAGCTTTGAACCCATTCAGCTTTTTCTTGCAGAAAACTGGAAAATGAAAACAGAACGAACCTGAATTTGATATGGAGATTAATAAAACTGAAATGAGAATTCTATTATTGAAGAAGTGAAGAACTTGATACGATACAGCTCTTTATATACAGCTCTTATTCGCTATGCTAAAATAAGAGAGAAGGTGAGCTTAACTAAATGAGACGTATGCAAGTAGATAAGAAAACAACCGTCCATTTATGCTCATGCGGATGACTCAACAAGCAAAAACTCAACATATATTCTTTTCTCTACTTCTTGGCTGAGCTCCCAAGGTGTTGTGCTTTAGCGAAAAAATCTGCAATCTGACTGGCTGAAACTATGAACAGCAAATTGAGGATACCAGCTTTGTATTTTTCCCTTACATCATGATAATCCAGTTGCATGTGCTTTGTGTCACGAGCTCACACACTTAGGACCGTGTAGCGCTCGCTTGGATCGTGTTTAAGCAAGCAATCCAGTCAAGGGTTATTCCGCTAATTTTATATATAAAATGGGACATGGTTAGATTCAGGCCAACAACCGAATAATCAATAGCATTTGCAAGGACAGTATGATAGCGTAATCAAAATAACACATAAATACAATAAGCGATCACATAAATATAGCATCACATCAAAGAGGCATAACCACATAAAAAAAAGAATAGAAATGAGCATAAATCGGGCTAATATTTCTTTAATATTCGATTGAGCATTACAAAGATGGCAAAACCATTATAGAACGTTTGTGTGGGTAGGGGGGTAACCCACAAGGCGAACGAGCTCGTCAATTATCCGATCCGAGCAACTAGTCCAATAAGTGATTAGTTACTCCCCTAAAGAGTTGAAGGGACATGTTGAGATCTGGTAAGAGGAGATATAGATATGTTTCAGCCATCACTCCTTTAAAATTACAAAAATATAATTATTTTTGAAAAGACTGCTTCGCCCTTTCATTACAAAATTCTTTCCCCCATTACAAGATACCCCCCCTTACACTCTCCCCCACTCAAATAGTCGACGTCCTCATTGACTAAGTCTTTGAAAAGGTGTCGATCTGTGGGCTGAAGGAGGATAAATCTTCGGCTTTTTCCTAGTTAGTCTCCTCATCGCTTTGTCTTTCCACTTGACTAAGTATTCTTTGAATTATTGTCGGCTAGATGATTACATGCATTCTACTAGAATCTCTTGCACTTCTTTGTTGGTTGGTGGTTGTTTACTGATGGTCGGTCTAATTGCTTTATTGTGGTTGGCATCTTCCTTATCTGGATGGTATGGCTTCAAGTTACTGACGTGGAACACAAGATGAACTTACATCTACTTTAGTGGCTCAATCTTATAAGAAATTTATTCCACTTTAGCAACAATAGGCATTAGACCTTCATATCTCATCACCAATCTTCTATCTCTACTGCGAAGAAACCGCAATTGTTCTGGTAGGAGCTTCACAATCACCATATCCTCCACTTGAAATTGTTGAGGTCATCAATTTTTATCGGCCCATTTCTTCATTCTTTGGGAGGCTTTCTCTAAATTTTCTTTTGCAATCTCTTCATCTACTTCCACTCTTTTGTGAAAAGGAAAGCCTTTGGGTTCTTGCCTTTGTATGGTACATCAAGAGTGTGGGGCACCAGAGGTTACTGACCTGTAACAATCTCAAAAGGACTTTTGTTAGTAGTGGAGCACTTCTGACAATTGAAACAAAATTGGGAAGCTTTAGCCTTGTTGCCTCCTTCTCTGTTACAAAATTATATGTTGCTCAAGTATCGACGAGGGCCCTACAAGACTTCATGTTTCCTTTCCTATTTTGTGCTTCTATGAGATCATATGGGTGCTTATGGCTCTAAGGAACTTTAGGGGCCCCATAATTGACGCCTTTCCGGTGTCCTCCTTTTGGGCATTCTCTTCCTTTTGCAATGAGCTTAGAGCACTCAAAGCTCCTCGGTGTGGGCATTTAGCAACTCTATCGGGTCCCTTACAAAGAAAGCAAGAGGTGGGCTTTATAACACTACTTTGTGATCTGACCCCTTGATTCTTTATGCTTTGGAAACTAGGAGCAACATTCCGAAAGCCAAGGCCTTTTTTTCTCAAGTCCTAGTCCCCTATTAAATTTCTTATCGGAAGTTGGACCCTAACTTCGCCTCTCACTTCCTCTAAGAAATTGATTGGTTCGTTCTCCTCCCCCAGTAGAGAACCTACTCCATTTGTTCGAATGATTATCTGAACTTGGGGAAATTGTGAAATTCCTCTTCAAGTTGTTTTATGAGTAGTCATCCAGACTTTCAGCAACAGTGATGGTCGTATGGTGGTCTTTAATTCCCCGCCAGTATAACTCATTCTTGGACCAAGGCTTTAACCCTTTTCATAAAATTGAAAAATTTATTAGTCTCTAACATATCTTATATGTCCAAAATGAGTGCTTGGAAGCTTCTCACATATTCTCGAATGTGCCCTGTTTGTTGTAGTTCGCTTAGTTTGCAACGAGTAGTATATGCCATATTCTCGGGGCAAAACTGCGTTCTGAGTTCCTTCTTGAATTCCTCCCAAGAGGAGATTGCTGTTAGAGATATGCCCAAAAGGCAATCGCCTTAGGCACTTAGTGTACATATTCATAAAGACATTCTTTCATTATATTAGGATTCATTTGCATATGAATTGATATAGATCTTAAACTGATTAATAAAAGTCCACGATATGAAACATAGCATGAAGAGAATCATGATGGGATCATGATAATGAGATTCCTATTATGTGTAACTATGTTAATATCTAAATTATCCCTATTCATAGGATCAACAAGATGGGACATTGTTGATCTGAATAGACTAGCACATGTTATACTCCTTGATTGAATCAAGCAGTAGATCTCATAAGCTGTGAATATGAGATGTTCAAAGTTAATATGTGGATGCTTGCTAAGAGTAGTTAAGTACATTGGATGACCTGCTACGAGACGATCATATGGATCATCTATTCAAATGTCAATGATAGTCTCATCATAGCAATGGGGCAAGTATCCTTAGACTTGAGATGCTCAAGGATATCTTGGATACTGATTTTGTGCTTTGACTCCATTCCTTGTTGCCTTATAGAGGTCACTCATAGGATGTTGATTGGGTACAGCTTGAGGTATTTGAAGGTAATTGGGTAGCCAACAGAGGATTCACCACTCTTGATAGAGGGAAAGTATATCCACGGCCTCTTGTTGGGATCATTACTCGGGAATCTCTGGCCAGAGTGGAACTGTCATGAAGATGGTCTTTAGTAATATGTCTAACTGAGTAATGAGTCTCAGTGACAAGATCTAAAATCACATGGGCTAGGTGTGACGTAGTCAATCTAGCGGGAGTTAACACATAATCCATGCTCTGAACCGAGTGGGGTATAGAATGGTGAAAGGACAAGTTGCACATATTTATTGTCTATGGACAGGTTCGTAGTCAAACCACTGATTTTTCGGTCAATTGGGGATCATGATGTGTTGCTAGATACCGCTCATGATTTGCTTAAATTATTTGATAATTTAAGTGGTCAACATAACCGGGAACCTAATGGGTCGTATGCTTTAGAGATGTAAAGAATGAGTAAAATGGCTTTGGAAGGAATCCAAAATATGAGAAAATTATTTTGAGTCGGTTCTTGATAAGATCGCGGGAAAAAATCGCTCGGGGGAGTTGAAAGGCCAGTACGGGCCTGTGCAGGCCTGCGCGGGCCCGCTGGCCTGGCAGGCGTGCCGATTGGCCTGCCAGGCAGGCCAGCTGGGCCTGCTCAGCAGACCTAGGCGGGCTGCTATGCGCGCTGGCGCACAGCTGCCTGCAGGTGTGATTAAATGGCCCTAAATGGCCATTTAATCATTTTTACTATTCATAACTCCCTATAATCTCCTCTCTTAATTTTTGCTCTATGAAATTGATATTCTTTTGGATCTAAAAGATCCCATAAAACAGAAAATAGACAAGAAAAAATTATTGGGAGAAGAAAAATTAAAAGGTTAATTTTTCTCTCAAAGGAGCACACAACATTACTAGCATTTTGTGGTATGATCAAGCCATCTCCCTAGTGGTTTTATTCTTTCTTCTTCGCGTGGATATTGTTAGAGATAATCCTAGATTGGATTGTTGTGGTTTGCTACAACCCAACAAGGTGAGAAATTGAAGAAAATCAAGAAATTATAAAGGTATAAATTCTAAATTTTCTTTAGTTAAATTAGTTTTAATTGGCACATATATAATCCTTTGATTTGGGTTTTGAAAAATTTTATTTTCCGCTGCGTAACATGTATGTGATACATGCTCAAAACCCATCATACAACATCCTCTCCAAGCATTGGAAGACCAGTGAGCAATATGATATCCCAAAGAGTGATGGAGGTAAGTCCAAATGGAAACAAGAAAGAGTTAAGGCTCATAGACCATAATTTCAATGCCACCCTTATCAAGTCAGAATCAAGAGGTAACTACACCTTGCTCATCTCTATAAGTTGATTGATACCAAGTTTCTTCCATTCTTTTTCAAAATGGGGGTGGAGTTGATTCACCAAGGTTACCTACTCCTCACTTGTCTTAGTCCATGATTTCCCTAGGGAGCCAGAGGGTTTCATCTCTTTCCTTGACAAAAGTTCTCTAGAAGTGGTTAATGGAAAGGGAAAGGCTGGAAGGTCTGGTGAGTTAGGCCCTAGGTTCATGATACTCCTAAGAATGGAGAAAGGAGGAAGCATGGCACTATAAGGAAATTCACCAACATTTTGAGGGTTAGAGAGATATATGGTTTTAGAGAAAAGCGTGCGAATTTACCTTGAGGATGAAGAGGCCATTAGTGTCTTTGGATTAGAAGAAAGTGTTCCTAAAGAAAACAAATTCCATAAAACCCAAGGATTTGATTTAGCTCTCTATGTGTAAAGTTGCTAATGTCATTTCTAAGTATTCATGCAAAACCTAGTAAATTCTAGACAATCCATAGGTCAAATCCCACACTAGTATTTAGGCCAAAAAACCTTTCTTTCCATCATCTATTATTCAACAAAGCCAAAATTTGCAAGTTTCGGACCATAAAATATTCGTTTCAATCTCAAGACTTAGAAAGCATTAGAGAAATTTATCTAAATTCCTCAAGAAAACTTTACCATACCCATCTCCTAGGCCAAATTAAATTATTTAGGCTAAAGTTCATCACACAATGGACTTAAGGTATAGATAATGTATCATGAAAGCGAAAGGATGAAGAATTACTCTGAGTTTCTTTCTAGTGTAAACTTGAGGAAAGAATTTACCAACAAGTAACTTACTCACAAAGGCAGAAAAATGAAGACCATTTGCTGCAAGAAATACCAAAGGTATATGCAGGAAAAATTTTCAAAGCTTTACCCAACAACTTATCTCAAAAGGTCACAATAATTTCAAGAGATTAAAAGTTTACCTGTTGAAGACCAACTTCCTGGAGTATGATTTAACAAAGGCCAAGTGTAAGGAGGTTGGGCTAGTGAGATGAGCGGCGATGACATGTGTCCTCTCGGCTTCCGGTGTAAGGGTATGGGTCTTGTGAAAATGGGCCTTCTTGTCTCTGACATGATTTTCTTAGTGCACAAATTCGTGGATGACATCGGTTAAGGAAGATCTCGTGTCTGGTAAATGAAGGGTTTTGAGCATGTATCACATACATATAACGTAGCGGAAAATAAAAATTTTCAAAACCCGAATCAAATGATTATACATGTGCCAATTAAAACTAATTTAACAAAAAAAAAATTCAAAATTTATACCTTTATAATTTATTGATTTTTCTTCAACTTCTCACCTTGTTAGGTTATAGCAAACCACAACAATCCAATCTTGGATTGTCTCTAACAATATCCATACGAAGATGAGAGGATGAAACCACTAAGGGAGATGGCTTCAACATACCTCAAAGTGCTAGCAATGGAGTATGTTCATATGAGAAGAAAATTAAACTCTTTAATTTTCTTGTTGTCTCCAAAAAATTTTCTTCTCCTAAAAATTTTTTTTGTCTATTTTCTGTCTTTTGGGGTCTTTTAGATCCAAAAAAATCAGAAAAGTGGATCTAAATTGAAGAGAGGAGAAAATGGGAGTTATATGAATAGTAATGGCCATTAAGGCCAATTTAAGGTCATTGGCCAGCTGCTGCAGGCCCGTTAACTCCCGAGCAATTTTTCCCGCAATCTTATCGCGAACCGACTCAAAATAATTTTCTCATATTTTGGATCTCATCCTAAGCTATTTTGCTCATTTTTACATCTCCAAAGCGTGTGACCCATTAGGTTCCTGGTTATGTTGGCCACTTAAATTATCAAATAATTTAAGCAAATCTTGAGCGGTATCTAGCTACACATCATGATCCCCAATTGACCGGAAAGTCAGTGGTTTAACTACGAATATTTCCATAGACAACAATATGTGCAAATCGTCCTTTCACCATCCTATACCCCACTCAGTTCAGAGCATAGACTATGTGTTAGCTCCCGCTAGACTGACTACGTCACACCTAGCCCAAGTGATTTTAGATCTTGTCCTTAGGACTCATTACTCTATTAGACATGTCACTGAAGATCATCTTCAAGACATTTTCACTCTGGCCAGAGATTCCCGAGTAATGATCTCAACAAGAGGCCGTGGGTATACTCTCCCTCTATCAGGAGCGGTGAATCCTCTGTTGGCTACCCAATTACCTTCGAATACCTCAAGCTGTACCCAATCACCACCCTATGAGCGACCTCTATAAGGCAACAAGGAATGGAGTCAAAGCACATAATCAGTATCCAATATATTCTTGAGTACCTCAAGTCTAAGGATACATACACCATTGCTATGATGAGACAATCATTGACATTTGAATAGATAATCCATATGATTGTCTCATAGCAGGTCATCCAATGTACTTGACTACT